>JANAVB010036418.1:3045386-3210329 GCA_029216955.1 Iris pallida | reverse complement strand
TATATATAATATATATATATATAAATATATCTTATATATATATATATATATATATATAGATATAGTATATATTATATATATATATATATATATATATAGAAGGGAAGAAAAAAAAATATATATATATATATAAGGGAACATCAGGAGAGATCACGTAGCAAATATAATATATAATATATATATATATATATATATATATAATATATATATATATAATATCTATATATATATATATATTATATATATATATAAGGGAACATCAGGAGAGATCACGCTAGCAACCTCACCAACTTAAACATCCTTTTCTGTAACCCATCCTCCGTTCAACTATCGGTTGTCCTCTTGTGTATGGGAAGTCCAACTTGGCATTTTGAGAACTGATCACCAGAATCAGGAAGAAACTTGAAGGGTGGCATAATGCCACTCTTTTCCAGGTGGCAAGATGATTCTCATCAACCACGTGCTCACCTCCATCCCTATCCACACTCTGGCTGCATGCTCCCGCCCAAAAAGGTCCTCTTCTATCGAACAGATCTTCTGTAACTTCTTTTGGGGACTAACAACGGCCAAGACAAGCATCACTGGGCTAGCTGGGAATCCATGGCTCATCTTACTATCGAAGAGGGGTTGGGATTTACCAAACTCACTCACATTGTTAAAGCTTTTTGATAAAATTGTGGTAGAAACTCCCCACGAGCAAAACTATGGACCAGGTTTTTGATGGCCAGGTACTTCAAGAACATCCACCCTTCAATGGCCATATCCAAAAGCATATCCTCAGCAACATGGCGACGTATCCTTATCGGGCGAGACCTGGCGGAGCCCGCAATGAGACTCCAATTGGGGGCAGGCAATTCAGATCCATTCCTGGAGCGATGGGTTGGGGATAGCATGATCTGAATCTATGAAGACCCAAGAGATGGTAAGATTAAAGACCTGTGGAACTCCTCCACAGGCGAGTGGAACTGGAATAAAATTAGAGAATGGTCCAGTTTCGAAACGAAGATAACATCCGTCAGCGCGGATTAAATATCGTCTGCGAGGCTGACGTACTGAGGTGGTCTCTCGAAGCCTCGAGGGAATTTTTGGTGCGATCGACGAGATTCGCTGTTCAGGGAACCGGGCGTCCGTACCAGTCCACAGCGCTCTATTGGCAATCCTGCATCCCGAAAGAAGTGCTCGTTCCTGATGTGGAGAGTCATCAGACATAAATTGCCCACTGACGATATCCTCAACACCATTGGAATCAGCTTAGCTTCAGCCTGCACGTGCTGCAGAGCGTCAGATTGAGACTATAGACCACATCTTTTGCCAGGGAACCCTGTCGGCAGCATCTGGAGGACCCTTAGCCAGCTCTTCAGTATTGAACGGGTAGGGACGCTTCCACGATCGCAGTCCTGGGGTTCATCCTTCCATGGCTACCAGATCGTCGCAGCGGTCGCCACGTGGACTATTTGGAAGAATTGCAACAAGGTGAGATACGAAGGGCACCAATACACAACCGACCAGCTCATCCGGGAAGTCTTTCGACAATGCTGCAAACGGAGCACCGGGTGCTCCCACAGTCCTAGAGCATTCTAGTCGAAGCTCGACTTCAGACTCTTGGTGGATGAGTCGTCCCTCCCCCTCTTTTCCTTTTGGTAGTAACTTGTATAGGCTTGGCCCTTTTGTGCCTTGTACTCGTGTTCAGGCTTCGACATTTTGAGCCTTCTTTTAATAATCGAGGGGTTTTTTAATATATATATATATATATATATATATATTATATATATATAAATATAAGGAAAAATATATAGGCAATATTTATAAAAGGACACTATATTTGATATAAAAAATATACATAGGCAATATATATACTACCATAAAGCAAGAGTACCCACATGTCACATTAACAAGAGTTCATAGAAAAGATAATGTATGTCCCAATGTCACACCACATAAGATTTATATATAAAAATAATGTACATGTTAGAACCTATAGTATGCATGCAAAAGAATAATGTGAAGGAGGCTAGCAACATTCCATTATACCTATTGTGCATCTATTTACACAAAGCAGCAAGTGAAATGGGGCTTAATTATTGTGTGTGTATCATGTATATATAATATTGGTGACAAGTTGTGTACTATTGTGAAGAAAAACTTAACAAAATACAATCTCCTACAATTTTTATAACATATGATGAAACATGGCAATGAACTTATTGTGCATTATGTGTATGCATGGGAAACAAAGAAATGGGGCTTGCTGTTACATACAAAAGATGGGAAATGTGGGATAGGCATGCTGTGAATACATGGGACAAGTTCTATTGAATGAACTTGCTCCCCAAGTTCTCAAACCATTCTCAAGATCACAAGCCATGACAAGCAACATTTGAATAAAGAAGTAAAGATACAAGGAGGAAGAAGAAGGTCACCTCTGTCGTACGCGTACAACAATAGCGAAAGCATGCGGGAGAGTGTTGACGATGCGACGGCGGTACGCTTTGTCAACGCGGAGGACGTCGGAAAGTCATTTGGAAAGGAGCGCCTTGCTGCCTGGAGGGTCGCCGGCATAGGGGTAGTCGACGGTAGCCGACTGGCGCGCGCGACAGTGCTCGCGCACAGTATTGAACCCGCAGCAACGTGCGGCTGCTGCTGCTCCTTGCGATGAGGGGGCACCATCGCAGGTGGTAGAGGCAGCTGTCGGCCGGCCTAGAAGGCGTGCAGCGCTGTGTAGCAACGCGACAACAGCGACGGCATGGCTGTCGGGGGCACGGGGTGCTGCTATGCTAAGTTAGAGGAGAAAAATAAAATGATGATGGGGATGATGGTGTGGTGGTGATGGTGGTATTTAGGGTTACGGGGGGAGTGATGCTGTCGGCTGAAAGGAGGATGAGCTGCTGGGTTTAGAAAGAAGAAGGAAAGAAATAAAGTATTGTGTATGAAGAAATGAGTTGGCTGTGAGTTTCTTTAGGAAGAGAGTGAGTGTAAGAGTTGTTTGATGTGTAAAAGAAAAGGGGGACTAGGTAGCTGCTAGGGGGGGTGTTCGGCTACATGCTGAGTATAAAGGAGAGAGAGAGAGAGGGTTGTTGTGTAATCTTTTCCAAAAAGCAAGAGGGTATTGTTGAGTTACGATTGGCCAAGGGAGTTACATATGTCATAGGAGCTTTCTCCAAGAATCCTTGTGCATGGCCAAAAGAGGCTAATTGACATGAAGGGGTTTGAATAAAATTAATTAGGAGATCTTCCCCTAATTTGTTGTTAGAAGTTGGTCATTTGGGATTAGGATGAATAGTACTAGGGTGTTTAGTGTTTTGTAGGGATGTATTGGTGTTGTGTGTGTAGGTATTGATAAGAGGGATGACATGTGCTTGGGTTGAGTCTAGTTGAGTCGGGTCGGGTCACAATTGGTCTTGGTGAATTAAATGGCTTAATTTAGTCATTTAATAATCACAGAAAAATGAGTAGCATGCGGGAGCTCAAATGAATGGGACACAAGTGGCATGGGTGTATAGTGTCTCGACTAGATCATGCATGTGAAGTTAGTTTTGAGAAAATGACTAGTCTTGTGCTTCTAAATTAAAAGTCATGACAACGTGCATATGATAATCAAAAAATAAAAGTGGAGAATCATTGTCACGACCCGCACCCTAGAGTAAGGGCACGAGACGTGGGTACGTCCAGCCTACGCCGCAGTGTCGGCGGTAGAACGCTGTCCTAGGTCTCAACATCTAACAGTTAAAGGTAATAAACAGTTATACTCCCCGAATGGGGGTGACATAACAGAATATATCTCAATCACAGCTAAGGTAGAACAGGAATAAGATAGAATGATAATAGATGATAATATTCAGGAAAGAAACATCACAGAGATACAAACCAGAATTCTAAGTGTCTATAATAAATACATGTCTAAATCTCTGAAATCCAAATACAGTAATCCAAGTAAAGTAAAGACAGTCCTAGTCTAAGGGAGTGTCATCTACTGCTAGTGGATCCTGCTGCTGGTCCAAGTCCAGGCACTCGTCTAGTGTAGCACCGTAGTAGGTAGGACAGAACGCCTCAGCCTCATCCTCTATAATATTTCAACAGGTCCAGTCAGGACAGGAGCGAGCACAGTATATCTCAACAAATCATAGCAGGTCAGGATATATAATCATGCTAGAGAGTAAGATACAAGAAACTGAAGAATAATATGATAAACAGGAAAGACTGTAAATAAATAGCTACAGTATATAGAGAACTAACAGTGTCTAGTGATTCAGAGCACAAGATGGTTATGTAAACGGCACGATGTTATACACGAATAATCTACTGGATTGGATACATAACCACTTCTACTCCTCCGCCCCAATCAATACACAAGGATCTGGCTAAGTTATGTTATTGTACACGAAGGTCATGTGAATACATGATTATACACGATTTCACACATTTCGTACACGAATGTCACAAATACAAGGAGTACACGATGTTCACGATAAAGTACACGAACACGAAATACCCGATGTATTCGCTAAGGGGATAACATCACCCAACAAGATCCATATAGTACTAATCCGTGTTTCCAACGTGTCAGCATCATGTAAAGTAATCTAAAGCAGGAAATATACTCCTAATGCAGGATATGAAATGATCAGAGAATCTACTCGCCTGTATCCGGTGAATCTGGAGAATATATACTGTCCGAGGAGTGGTGTCTGTCTTCTATAGAACAGTACAAGTCACTATGAGTCTACAATGATAATAAGATACAAATCAATGCATTCTACATGAATCTAGGTTAATCTAGACCAAAGTCAACTCTGGTCAACCCTAGAAGTCCAACTAGGTCAACCAAGTCAAACCTAAGTCAACTAGTCTAATCTAGGTCTAACAAGCCATTCTAGGTCTAACAAGACTACACTAGTCTATTCTAGGCTCTACACTGACAAGCAGGCACAACCATAGGCCATAGGCTAAAAGACTAGGCCATGGGCTAATAGGCTATACCATGGGCTAAGCAAAACCATATTCAATATCCATATTTAAACCAATCCTATAACACATATCTACACAAGATATCATCTATATCTAACAATACACATATCACCCATACAATATATCATATATACAATACATTATATCATATGGTATCCCATACACTATATATATCTAATATATATATATATATATATATATATATATATATATATATATATATATATATATATATATATATATATATATATATATAAAGTACACACACTCATATATATATAGGAAACTTATATCTATATCTCAATTTACATATATATATGTAAAGAGAGAGGGACACATGTGCTCATGTGTCAAGTGTGTGTGTGTGTTAGTGACATGAGACATGTGTGATAGATAAGTGAGGGTGTGTGTCAAATATAAGAGTGAGAGTGACATATATATACTAGTGTATGTATGTGTGTCATATGGAAAAGTGTGTGTGTGTAGGGGGTAACAGTTAAGTGATATATAGAGTGTAAAACAGTGAGATAATAAGTGTGCAAACAGTGAGTGAACTCATGTAGACACAAACCATTCTCAGATTCCCTCCCATTCAATCTCAGATTTCATGAAGAACCCCCCTATACAAATTTCAGATTTCAGCCCCATTCCATTTCAGAAATCAATTTTAATATTCAAAACAGTCCCTATATTACAATTCAGATTTCTAATATTGAATCTAAACAGTTCAATAACTCATATATATACATGAATACCATTTAACAGTTCTCTAAATCTTAGTTAAAACAGTTTACATGAATACCATTTAAAACCCAACTTCATTTCAGATTTAAGCCCACATATCAAACAGGAATCTCAGATTTATATATGGAACAAAAACAGTTCAAATAATACCCATATAAACACATAAACCTATTAAAACAGTCCTTTGACTTAAGCCCAGATTTTGATTCACACACACATCTAAACAGTCCAATATTCCTCATCTAATTAGAAATCATGTAGGTGAACAAGTTAGGATCTTAATCTACACTAATTAACAGTGATTAATGGGTTAAATTGAAGGCAAAATCGAATTAGCAAAATTGGACAGAACAAGAATAGCTGATACTAGGTAAATCAGAAAAAAATAGGAAAATGGGAATCAACAATAAAATTTAAATTAAAAACCCAAAACAGGGGTTGGTAAGGTATAATCATAATGTATACATGCTATGTGATGTGTTTGTGTCCATAAAAGTGGACACAAACGTGTCCATTCAACAAAAATCAAAAACAGTAAAACACAGGACACAGACTACTGCAACAGCGTGCACGTGTTCACGTCGTTCGTGTGCACGACACGACACGACACAACCCACGTGGTTGTGTCCCAGGGTCGACCTAGACTAGGGCTAGGGGTAGGGCACCCTGACACGTATCTACGTCGTGTGTGCAAGACACGGGACACCCGTATCAGTGGCCAAAAACCACAGCCACTGAAACAGTGTAAAAACCCGTGCACGTGTTCGTGCGTGTCCGACACGACACGTGGGCTCGTTTAACTTGACACACGGGGTGGCAGATATTACCCCTTGGTGTGTGTCAAGTCTGAAGTGTCGGGGTGGCGTGTCCGTGTCGCAATCATGCCCGAGTAGCAGGGCACGCACAGTGTCCGCACGCGCGTGTGCACAACCGCATGTTCGCGTGCCCGACACGACTCGACACGACACTAAGACTCGACACAAACTCCAGAAACATGTAAGCGATACCAAAAACTAAAATCCTATTCAGACACAATTCCAAAAATTACACGAAAAGTCCATTGAGGCATTTCAACAAACACATTCAAAACTACACTGATACGTGTCCAAAAAGGACACGAAAGGACACAAAATTTTAGGGTTTCTTATTCCTACAGTTAGGTTAGGTCTAGGGCTCCCTAATGATACAAAAATTACAGAATTCTATGGTGAGGAATTGAATATACCTATGAGTATCAAAAGCTTCAAAAAGCTCCACAAAGAGGTACTCCTCTTGATGGCCAAACTCCTCCAATGCTCTCCAAATCTGAGAATAGTTATTACCAACAGCAATTAGAGGAAATTTAGGACTCAATGCAATTTGTTTGGGTTAAAAAGGAATAAAAATGGATTTACTAGGATTTATGGAAGATGGGGGCTTACCTCTTTCTAAAACTTGGCAAGAAAATCTAATGGAGGCTAGCCCTAACTTTGAGGGATATTAAATAGGAAGGGAAGGGATCAATAGTGGCTGCCATGGGCTGATTAGGGTTAGGGTTGGTTCATGGTGTGGGCCTATGGGCTATTAAGCCTAAGTCATTAGTCATGACTTATGAAGTCATAAGCCATTTTAGTCAAATCAACTCCAAATCTCTCCAAACAAGTTCCAATGACTTAACCCTCACTAAATTAGGTCAAACCAAGTTTACTTAACCTAACCAAGTGGTCTTATCCTAGGTTAGTCACTAGGTTAGTCTTCTAGTCAACACTAGTCAAAGTCAACTATAGGGCCAAAATCAATTCTACTAAAAATCACTAAAAATCACTAAAAATCATATTAATTATAATAAATCCAAATAATAAATAATAATTCCAAATAATTCACAAAATTTCAAAAATGACCAAAATGACCAAAATACCCCCAAGCTAGAAAAGTGGTAATAACAAATCTACCATCCTTGAAATAATTTCGTCCTCGAAATTAAAGGCGAAACTAAACTGCTGAGAAGGATAGAAAAGTATACCTCAAGGTCCAAAAAGATAGGGGTACCGCTTGCGCTTCTCATCCTCTCGCTCCCAGGTCGACTCTCCTAGAGAATGATGCCTCCATGTGACGCATACCAAGGGTATCACCTGGTTCCTCAATACCTTCTCTCGGCGGTCCAGAATCTCCACAGGCTGTTCTGGATAACTGAGAGTAGGCCCATCCTCAATCTCCGAATGATCGAGCACATGGCTAGGGTCAGCCACGTACCGTCTCAACTGTGACACGTGGAATACGTTGTGAACTCCCACTAGTGCAGGTGGCAAGTCTAGCATGTATGCCACGTCACCGACTCTCCCGCTGATAACGAAAGGGCCGATGAAGCGCGGGCTAAGCTTCCCACCTCCACTAAAACGTATCGTACCACGAGTTGGAGATATCCGCAAAAAAACCATGTCTCCAACCTAATCACAAGCAAGGTCTCAAGTTACTAAAAATCAAACACGATCAATCAAACAAAACAAAAAAAACAACCTACTTCTAATCATATCTCTAAAACTGTACCTCAAACTCCAGCGGCCTCCGGTGGCTATCGACCCAGTGCCGATGTCTGTCCTGCGCCACGCGAAGTTTATCCCTGATGAGCTTCACCTTCTCGGCTGTGTCAACAACCATCTCTGGTCCCAGTAAAGCTCGCTCTCCAACATCATCCCAAGTTAAGGGTGTACGACACCTACGCCCGTACAGAGCCTCAAACGGTGACATCTCAATGCTGGCCTAAAAACTGTTGTTGTAAGCAACCTCCACCAAATGCAGGTGATCCTCCCAGGAACCTCCAAAATCCAGGACGCACGTTCGCAGCATATCCTCAAGTGTCTGAATAGTCCTCTCTGACTGTCCGTCCGTCTGGGGGTGGTATGCAGTACTAAACTTGAGCTGAGTGCCCAAGCTAGTCTGTAGAATCCTCCAGAAATGGGAAGTAAAGCGGCTATCCCGATCTGAGACTATGCTGACGGAAACTCCGTGAATCCTGACTATCTGCCTCATATACAACTCCGTGAGCCTCTCTGTAGACGTACCCACCTTGAATGGCAAGAAGTGGGCCGATTTGGTCAACCTGTCAACGATAACCCAAATCGCGTCTTTCCCTCCTAGTGTACGCGGCAACCCCGATACAAAATCTATGGTAATATGTTCCCACTTCCACTCTGGAATGGGCAACGGCTGCAATAATCCTCCGGGCCTCTATCTCTCTGCCTTGACCTGCTGACAGACCAAGCATCTAGCCACGAAGTGGGACACCTCCCTCTTCATCCCGTACCACCAGACATGCTCTCGCAGATCCTTGTACATCTTGTTGGCACCAGGATGTATAGAGTACTGCGATCTGTGAGCCTCCTGTATAATCTGCTCTCTGAGCTCTCCGCTGGGCACACACAACCGGGAACCGTACCTCAGGGCACCATCCTCTGCAAGTGAGAACTCAACATCCTCCAATCCTGCACTGATTTGCTCTCGGATACACCGCAGAGCCACATCCTCGAACTGTGTCACCTTGATCCTTTTCATCAAGTCCGACTGTATCTGAAGGCCCCATAACTGCATCTGCACTCCAAGCACAATCACCTATATCCCAAGGCTCTCCAAGTCTGCAAGCAAGTGCCAATCCATAGTCAAACACATGACTGTCGGATACCTACTCAAGGCATCGTCAACCACGTTGGCCTTCCTCGGGTGATACTGAAGTGAGATATCAAAGTCCTTCATCAACTCTAGCCATCTGCGCTACCTCATGTTGAACTCTTTCTGTGTAAACACATACTTTAAGCTCTTGTGATCTGTGAAAATCTCTACCCTCTCGCCATACAGATAGTGCTTCTACAACTTCAAAGCAAAAATCACCGCCGCCAGCTCCAGGTCATGGATAGGGTAGTTCTTCTCATGGGGACACAATTGCCTGGAAGTATAGGCAATCACCTTCCCATGATGCTGCAAGACACAACCCTGCCCCTTCCCTGAAGCATCACTATAAATAGTGAATCCACCTGATCCTGAAGGCAATGTCAGAATCGGAGCTGTCGTAAGCCGCTTATTCAACTCATCAAAAGCTGTCTGACACTCCTCTGACCAAATATACTCAGCATCCTTCCGGGTCAACCGTGTCAACGGCTCTGCAACTCGGGAGAAATCCTGTACAAATCTCCTATAGTATCCTGCCAGCCCCAGGAAACTCCTGATCTCTGCCACTGAAGTCGGCGCTGTCCAAGCCTCAACTGCAACAATCTTCTTGGGGTCAACTGAGATACCATCTCCAGTCACCACATGCCCCAAGAAGTCCATCCGGTCCAAGAAAAACTCACACTTGGAGAGTTTCCCATAAAGCTGCTCCCTCCTGAGAGTCTCTAGCACTATCCGCAGATGCTCCTCGTGCTCCTCCTCAGTCTTGGAATATACCAAGATGTCATCAATGAACACCACCACGAACTTGTCCAAGTACTGGTGGAACACCTTGTTCATTAGATTCATAAACACTGCTGGTGCATTGGTTAGCCCAAACGGTATAACCAAAACCTCAAACTACCCGTACCGCGTCCTGAAAGCGGTCTTGGGAATATCCTCCCCCTTCACCTTCACCTGGTGATAACCCGACCTCAAATCAATCTTGGAGAACACCCGAGCTCCGCTCAACTGATCAAACAGATCATCGATCCGCGGTAGTGGGTATCTGTTCTTGATTGTCAGGTTGTTAAGTGCCCTATAGTCGATACACATCCGTACCGACCCATCCTTCTTGGGTACGAAGAGTACCGGTGCACCCCAAGGTGAAAAACTAGATCGGATGAAGCCCTTGTCCTGCAGCTCATCCACCTGCTTCTTCAGCTCCACTAACTCGCTGTTGTTCACTCGATAGACATGCTGGGAGATCGGTTCTGCGCCGGGAACCAAGTCTATCGAGAACTCTACATCTCTGTCTGGTGGAAGCCCTGGCAACTCCTCTGGAAATACGTCCATAAACTCTGCGATCAAGGGATACGGAGCCACCTGCTCCTCAACTGAAGCTCCACAGAAGACTCCGTCGTCCTGCTCTGCCTGCCGTCGGGTGTACTCAAACTCTGGCTCTCCTGGCGCCTCGAACAAAACTCTACCCCCACTGTAATCAATACGGGCGTGGTGTATACTCAGCCAGTCCATACCTAATACTATATCGTAGTTCGGTAATGGCATGACGAGTAAACTCACTCCCAACTCTCGGCCTCCCAATAAAATGCTCCGCCCTCTGCAAACATCACTCACGAGGATGACCCCACCCCCGGTCGTGATCTTGCAGGTCCTAGGCAATGGTTCATAAACCAAACTGTGTCTAATAGCATATGATACTGACACAAAGCTGTGGAAAGCCCCAGAATCAAAGAGTGCAAATGCTGGAAGGGATTCAAGAAGAACCGAACCTGTTATCAGCTCTCCGATGGCCTCGGCATCCTCAGTTGCCATGGCGAAAGCTTGCCCCTGCTGTCCACCTCGTGCCTACTGCTGGTGCTTTTGGAACCTCTGCTGCTGGGTCTGCAGGGCTGGTCCCCTCTGCTGGCCTGCTAGAGCCTTAGCTGCCCCAGCTCCTCCTAGTATCGGACGCATCGACGCAACTGGACACTCTCGCATCTGATGGTCTGCTGATCCACACATCAAGCATCTACCGAGTCTCTTCCTGTACTCGTCCCACTTGTGCCCAGGCTTCTTACAGAAAGTACAACTAATAGCCTGCTGCCTGGGTGACTGCTGCCCTCTCTGCTGCTGGTGCTGCACCTGCTGAAAAGGTGCACGGCCCTGATGCTGGTGCTGCTGAACTGGCCTCTACTGCTGGAAGTGCTGCTGGAAGTGAGGCCTCTTGGCCTGCCTCTGACTGCTACTGCCACTCTGGAAGTCGCGACCCCTCTTCTACTTCAGCCCCAGGTCATTTTCCGCCGCCATGGCCCCATAAAATATCTCAGCAAATGTGGCATTCCGGTCGCTCTTAGTCAGCGACCGAATCTCTCTAATCAGACCTCGGTGAAACTTTCTCGCCTTCGTCTTCTCAGTCAAGTCATCTATGAACCGGGCCAATCTGCAGAACTCCCCGGCATACTCAGCTACTATCTGGTTCCCCTGAACCAGACCCTCGAACTGTGCCTCGATACCTCCCAAGGCCACATCAGGAAAGAACTGTTCCTTGAACAGCTCCTTGAACTGGGCCTAAGTCTGGCCCTCAACTTCCACCCTGGGATCTGCCTGATACCACGCACGGGCTAAGTCCTGCATCTGGCTGCCCGCCGCCTCGATCTGGAGTCGATCTGGTATCTCCGCCAGTCGGAAGATCTCCTCAATATGCTCTATCTAGTCGTCTGTAATGTGAATGCCCTCCGTGCCGAAGAACTCCCGAGGATGCATCTTCTGGAAGTCCTGAATGTCTTTCTCCCTCCGACGGGGCTGCTGCTGGGCCCCCTGAGCAATAATCATCTCCACTGTGGTGCGAACCAGCTGGTGTGCCTCGTCGATCCCCTGACAGAAATCGGTAGTCTGCCTCGTCTGCTGCTGCCGGTGTGACTCCAAAATCCTCTCCACGAAGGAGAAGAGATGTGCAGCATCTACCATCCCTGCAGGCGGAGGCTGCTGCAGTGGAAGGATATCAGGAATCACTGGGCTCTGCCTCCTGGCTGCTGGAGGTGCTCCTCCAAAAGTCGCAAAGACACCGACTCCTGAGGGCTGCACTGGCCCCATGGTACTGGAAGCTCGCTGCTGGACATGAGAGGTGGCAGACCCCTCTCCAGCCTCTTCCGTCGCGGGGCGATGCGATCTCGTCTCAACCATCCTGGAGATACAGATCAAACAAGAAACAATTACTGAGAATGAGTCGAAAAATCAAAGGAGGACAGTTTAAAATTCTAGGGAAGACAATAAGCAACAAAATAGATATACAGAATCTGATAAGGAATTTTTCCTAGTGTGATTGAGTACCTTCAAAAATATACTAATTCCTACTGCAGGCTGCAGTGATAATCTAGTTCGAATACCACTACATTTCCAACCTAGACCTGCATGGGCCACCACTAAAAACGTGTCACGACCCGCACCCTAGAGTAAGGGCACGAGACGTGGGTACGTCCAGCCTACGCCGCAGTGTCGGCGGTAGAACGCTGTCCTAGGTCTCAACATCTAACAGTTAAAGGTAATAAACAGTTATACTCCCCGAATGGGGGTGACATAACAGAATATATCTCAATCACAGCTAAGGTAGAACAGGAATAAGATAGAATGATAATAGATGATAATATTCAGGAAAGAAACATCACAGAGATACAAACCAGAATTCTAAGTGTCTATAAATAAATACATGTCTAAATCTCTGAAATCCAAATACAGTAATCCAAGTAAAGTAAAGACAGTCCTAGTCTAAGGGAGTGTCATCTACTGCTAGTGGATCCTGCTGCTGGTCCAAGTCCAGGCACTCGTCTAGTGTAGCACCGTAGTAGGTAGGACAGAACGCCTCAGCCTCATCCTCTGTAATATTTCAACAGGTCCAGTCAGGACAGGAGCGAGCACAGTATATCTCAACAAATCATAGCAGGTCAGGATATATAATCATGCTAGAGAGTAAGATACAAGAAACTGAAGAATAATATGATAAACAGGAAAGACTGTAAATAAATAGCTACAGTATATAGAGAACTAACAGTGTCTAGTGATTCAGAGCACAAGATGGTTATGTAAACGGCACGATGTTATACACGAGTAATCTACAGAGGTTGTACACGAGTAATCTACTGGATTGGATACATAACCACTTCTACTCCCCCGCCCCAATCAATACACAAGGATCTGGCTAAGTTATGTTATTGTACACGAAGGTCATGTGAATACATGATTATACACGATTTCACACATTTCGTACACGAATGTCACAAATACAAGGAGTACACGATGTTCACGATAAAGTACACGAACACGAAATACCCGATGTATCCGCTAAGGGGATAATATCACCCAACAAGATCCATATAGTACTAATCCGTGTTTCCAACGTGTCAGCATCATGTGAAGTAATCTAAAGCAGGAAATATACTCCTAATGCAGGATATGAAATGATCAGAGAATGTACTCGCCTGTATCCGGTGAATCTGGAGAATATATACTGTCCGAGGAGTGGTGTCTGTCTCCTATAGAACAGTACAAGTCACTATGAGTCTACAATGATAATAAGATACAAATCAATACATTCTACATGAATCTAGGTCAATCTAGACCAAAGTCAACTCTTGGTCAACTCTGGTCAACCCTAGAAGTCAAACTAGGTCAACCAAGTCAAACCTAAGTCAACTAGTCTAATCTAGGTCTAACAAGCCATTCTAGGTCTAATAAGACTACACTAGTCTATTCTAGGCTCTACACTGACAAGCAGGCACAACCATAGGCCATAGACTAAAAGACTAGGCCATGGGCTAATAGGCTATACCATGTGCTAAGCAAAACCATATTCAATATCCATATCTAAACCAATCCTATAACACATATCTACACAAGATATCATCTATATCTAACAATACACATATCACCCATACAATATATCATATATACAATACATTATATCATATGGTATCCCATACACTATATATATCTAATATATATATATAAAGTACACACACTCATATATATATATATAGGAAACTTATATTTATATCTCAATTTGCATATATATATGTAAAGAGAGAGGGACACATGTGCTCATGTGTGAAGTGTGTGTGTGTGTTAGTGACATGAGACATGTGTGATAGATAAGTGAGGGTGTGTGTCAAATACAAGAGTGAGAGTGACATATATATACTAGTGTATGTGTGTGTGTCATATGGGAAAGTGTGTGTGTGTGTAGGGGGTAACAGTTAAGTGATATATAGAGTGTAAAATAGTGAGATAATAAGTGTGCAAACAGTGAGTGAACTCATGTAGACACAAACCATTCTCAGATTCCCTCCCATTCAATCTCAGATTTCATGAAGAACACCCCTATATAAATTCCAGATTTCAGCCCCATTCCATTTCAGAAATCAGTTTTAATATTCAAAACAGTCCCTATATTACAATTCAGATTTCTAACATTGAATCTAAACAGTTCAATAACTCATATATATACATGAATACCATTTAACAGTTCTCTAAATCTCAGTTAAAACAGTTTACAGGAATACCATTTAAAACCCAACTTTATTTCAGATTTAAGCCCAGATATCAAATAGGAATCTCAGATTTATATATTGAACAAAATAGTTCAAATAATACCCATATAAACACATAAACCTATTAAAACAGTCCTTTGACTTAAGCCCAGATTTTTGATTCACACACACATCTAAACAGTCCAATATTCCTCATATAATTAGAAATCATGTAGGTGAACAAGTTAGGGTCTTAATCTACACTAATTAACAGTGATTAATGGGTTAAATTGAAGGCAAAATCGAATTTAGCAAAACTGGACAGAACAAGAATAGCTGATACTAGGTAAATCAGAAAAAAATAGGGAAATGAGAATCAATAATGAAATTTAAATTAAAAACCCAAAACAGGGGTTGGTAAGGTATAATCATAATATATACATGCTACGTGATGTGTTTGTGTCCACAAAAGTGGACACAAACGTGTCCATTCAACAAAAATCAAAAACAGTAAAACACAGGACACAGACCACTGCAACAGCGTGCACGTGTTCACGTCGTTCGTGTGCACGACACGACACGACACACGTGGTTGTGTCCCAGGGTCGACCTAGACTAGGGCTAGGGGTAGGGCACCCTGACACGTGTCTACGTCGCGTGTGCAAGACACGGGACACGCGTAACAGTGGCCAAAAACCACAGCCACTGAAATAGTGCAAAAACCCGTACACGTGTTCGTACGTGTCCGACACGACACGTGGGCTTGTTTAACTTGACACACTGGGTGGCAGACATTGCCCCTTGGTGTGTGTCAAGTCTGAAGTGTCCGGGTGGCGTGTCCGTGTCGCAATCATGCCCGAGTAGCAGGGCACGCACAGTGCCCGCGCGCGCGTGTGCACAACCGCGTGTTCGCGTGCCCGACACGACTCGACACGACACTAAGACTCGACACACACTCCAGAAACGTGTAAGCAAGACCGAAAACTAAAATCCTATTCAAACACAATTCCAAAAATTACACGAAAAGCCCATTGAGGTATTTCAACAAACACATTCAAAACGACACTGATACGTGTCCAAAAAAGACACGAAAGGATACGAAATTTTAGGGTTTCCTATTCCTACAGTTAGGTTAGGTCTAGGGCTCCCTAATGATGCAAAAATTATAGAAATCTATGGTGAGGAATTGAATATACCTATGAGTATCAAAAGCTTCAAAAAGCTCAACAAAGAGGCGCTCCTCTTGATGGCCAAACTCCTCCAATGCTCTCCAAATCTGAGAATAGTTATTACCAACAGCAAGTAGAGGAAATTTAGGACTCAATGCAAATTTTTTGGGTTAAAAAGGAATAAAAATCGATTTACTAGGATTTATGGAAGATGGGGGCTTACCTCTTTCTAAAACTTGGCAAGAAAACCTAATGGAGGCTAGCCCTAACTTTGAGGGATATTAAATAGGAAGGGAAGGGATCAATAGTGGCTGCCATGGGCTGATTAGGGTTAGGGTTGGTTCATGGTGTGGGCCTATGGGCTATTAAGCCTAAGTCATTAGTTATGACTTATGAAGTCATAAGCCATTTTAGTCAAATCAACTCCAAATCTCTCCAAACAAGTTCCAATGACTTAATCCTCACTAAATTAGGTCAAACCAAGTTTATTTAACCTAACCAAGTGGTCTTATCCTAGGTTAGTCACTAGGTTAGTCTTCCAGTCAACACTAGTCAAAGTCAACTATAGGGCCAAAATCAATTCTACTAAAAATCACTAAAAATTACTAAAAATCATATTAATTATAATAAATCCAAATAATAAATAATAATTCCAAATAATTCACAAAATTTCAAAAATGACCAAAATGACCAAAATACTTCCAAGCTAGAAAAGTGGTAGTGACAATCATTAATAACTTAGACAATCATAATTAATCATATTTAATCCCTAATTAATCTAGATAAAATATAAGTAAAACTTTAGAGGGCTTATAATTATATTGCTCAAAATGTGATAAAAATCGTTCAAAAAAATATTAATACAATCATTGTGGAGGCGGAGTGCTGAGGTCAAAAATTACTTTCTTTACAGCTTCGGCTCATTCCACTCTGGTAGCAAGAGCTCTTTCTCTGGCCAGTTTTCTCCTGAACTCTGGAGTTAATGGCTGCATTGATAGGATATGATGTTTCATTTCTGCATTCCAGGCTCGGATAAGCTCGTCTCTTTGTTGTTTTCAAAAACAAAAATTTGATTTACAAACTAAGAAAAAGAAAAGTATAATTAGTACAATTTGATTTCTGGAGAAGTACAATTATAGGAATATGATCAGAAGACGATCACTTTATCCCTTGGACGATGAGATATTGAAGACACAAGCCTCTAGAGAATACAACAACACTTTAGCAGGAGATTATGATCATTAGTGATGCTTTGAAAGTGATTTGAAACTCCATTTATAGAGTTCTAAAATAACTGTTAGTAGTTATTCTGAATTACGCGCACTGCATTTTGTGCGCCATCCTTCCAGTTGCACGAACGGTTACATGAACTATTAGGGACACGTAACATTATGTGAGAGAGATGTACGTGGTCGTGGGCAGTGTAGAGGGCATATTCTTCGAGATTAGTGGCATATGCACTACGTTACTAGACTTCTGGATAAAAATTGATTAGGTGGCGCCAGCTTCATAGGTAGCAGCAGGCATAATTTGATAACTGGCACCTCCTAGTTGGTCTGTCAGTTTCTGTCATCAGTGATTACCTCGTGCCATTTGATAGTTGGCGTGAACTAGCCGTCAGCATTAAAAAAACTGACACAGTCTTCTCGAGCACCGCGCTTCCCGAGATTCAAAGAGATTTGCTTCGTCTAACGAGCTGTCAGTCATCATTGCGACTGTTGCAGCTTCTCGAAGAAGCCTGCCACGTGGAGGTGGCGCACCCTAGTAGTTGGCACCACCTGAGTCTCGTACAACCTATTGACTAGCGCCTTCTTGATGTTGGCACCATTTCGTGACTGGTACGAAATAATTTTTGAACTTCTACAAGACCTCCTCCAAAGTTTTCAAAGTTGAAAATGATTTCAAAATTTGAAATACTTTGAACTAGAAGTGATTTGCTTTGACTGGCGCGTGATTATTGTTATAACCAATCCGGGTTTTGTGCGTGGGTTACACAACAGTTAAAAAGTTATTATAGGCTTATAAATAGCAGAGAGAGGAAATTTTACTTTTTTCTGAAAAGTTTCGTTCTTTCCAACTCTTCATCTCCTTCTTCCCGACCTCGAAAGCTTCTCCGATCACCACCAATGGCGCCAAAGAAATCTACCGTTGACAAAGGCAAGGGGATCGTCGAACCCTTATCACGTGCCGCTCCACAGAGGGTGCAACAGTACGTGCCATCATCGACGAGAATTGAGAGACGAACCCGCCGCTCGAAGGTGATCGTCGAAAAATGATCGATCTTAGGACGCCATTCGATGGCAACGCACCATGCCAGTATCGACCATCTCTTTTTAGAGCTTTGGTTGACCTGCGCACTTCACAACCTGCGCCTCCTCTTTTTAGAGTGCTGGCTGTGTCCTAGCGCACACTCTTTGTCTTTATAAATTATGTTGTGTGCAAAAATCGAACTCATAAAAAAACATTTTTATGCGAACAGTTTCTTGTGCAACTTATGATCTGGCGCCACCTAGATTTTGTGTAATCTGAACTCGCACAATCTAGACCTTGCTCATTCTGAACTTGTGCAAAACTTGAACTGTCTTATGTACAACACTTTGTACTATTGTTTATATGCAACACTTAGATGGATTGTCATGCCTTAGGCCAAAGTAAATAAAATTTTGTCATAAGGCATTTGACATTGGATCATGCGCCACTTAAGAGCTATTGTGCTCGCGCAATTTACATTTATTTGCGCAAATTGAATATCTTTGTGCAAAATTTGCAATTTGATCTTTCAAGTTTACAAACTTTGCTCCTTTTTCTGCAGTTGATATCAGAGAAGACCCAGATGCTGAGAGGCTGGCTTCGGCTTTTCGAGTATCGAAATACCAAGAGGATTTGTCTCATGTCCTATATCCTCAATACGACCTACTTGAATCCAGAAGAACCATGCTAATGTCTCAGGAAGACAAAACTTTATTGTGTCTGATGAACGGAGAACCTCTTATGAGCTTAGACCAAGTCCCTCACAAGAAACCATCTTTCTTGTTTGGATACGCCATCAAGAAAATGGCTCAGCCTAAATCCAAGCGAAAGGACATGATTTATCAGAGCGGGGACAGATTAATGTATCTTACAGAGATATTGAGACATTTATCTCTTTCTTGATATGCTTATTCAAGTTCTCCCCGACGGATGGCATGGTATTTGACTCCAATCCAACATGCCAGCGCTAGTAAAATATGGCACAAATTGGGTTCCAAGAATAAAGACATGTTCTACAGTCATTCAGAGAGATTCAGCTCCCACCTGAGAGGTTTAAAGCCGAGGTGCGTACCTCCTGAGGATTCATCCCTATTGATTCCCATCAGAATACCCTTTTTGTAAACATATTTGCTAAGGCTGAGAAAAAATATCCAGATCAAACCATGAGATTAACAGGCTTGATAAATCCAGAGATGAAGCAATGGAACAGTATGGTAGTTTGGATTCTTGACCAATTTAAAGATAAGCTTCTTGAACTGGAGCTCTATGATCCAATCTGGACTACTGCTTAGGACATTCGTCCTAATCCCAATATGTTCTTGGCTTTAGTGGAATGGTACAATGATAGAACCGGCACCTTCATGGCTCCTCATGGAGAGATTGGTTTTGTACTCTACGAGATACAATATCTCTCTCATCTGCCAATGGGTGATAATCCGTACGAAGAGTACATGCCGACAAATGAAGAGATGGATGCTCTATCTAAAGAGAACCTGCAAATGGTGGCCGTCTTTCAAGAATATATGTGCCACTTTATGATCTGTACCCTTTACTATCAGAGTTCTGTAAAAGGAACATGCTATATAACCAAATGGCTATCGTACTTGTTTTTGGGCCACATTCATGAGGATAAGATCAATGAGAATCAGGCTTGTGAACCCTGCTTCTTCAAGCTACTTGACCACAACACTATCGAGAAGTTGATAGAGAAATCCAAACACTTCGACAATATACTAAACGAAGATTGGCACCCTTTTATCGCTGGTGCTACCATTGAGAGCTACCTCAGGCAAGGCTATCGACCCATGTCTCGAGAAGCTCTTTTAGCAGGGTTCCTCTCTTTGTGGCTACGACGGTTCGTGATTCCTGGAGCCAGCACCGTCGACAACGCAGGCTTGCGTTCTTTTATAGACAGTATGTTGAATGACATTAGTTTTTGGGACACCTTTCCTCGTACCGAGATACCTTAAACCTATCTGTTCGGGTGGCTATTGTTGCATCACCCCAGCCTGATGGACCCGGCTATGGGTACTGTAGGAGGAGACTTCATTAGGCGTTACACCATTACCCGATGGAGCATAACTACTCTTTCAGAGTACAGAAGGGCTCTAAACATGGGTTCTGGATGGAGGTTCCACTGTGTCCCTCTTCCTTCTAGATGTGAAAATCTTCTACCCTAATTCATGGACCTGGAACCTATGGGTCTCCGTCCAGCTACAGCTGCTTTTATATGGCTAAAGATGATTAGGCCCTCCCACTTAGTGCATCGGTTCAAGGGTGAATACTATCTCGAGCCATATTTACCAAGCCGATTTGCTCGATAATTCGGCTACGATCAGATGCATATGGGCAATGCTACCACCTATTTCAAGCCAAGGGTCTTTTGATAGATGGTGCCAGAGCCTGGAGGTACTACAGTGCAAGAGGTACCAAGGCTATATTCACAATGCCCTCTATTACACTTGAAGTAGGCCCGCATATGTTATATACATATACAAATTGTAACGCCCCAGTCCCAAAATACTTAGGACCAAGTACGCAAATATGCCAGCTGCACAAATACGAAGAATACTCCAATATATGGAATCCTCGTATACGTACATAAGCTGTATATATAATAAAATCACAGGCCAGAATATAAGTATCTAATCTCATCACAGCTCAGCACAGAATAAATAAGAGTCCAATAAATAATAAGTGCATCAAAGAGATGGCCGGGTGGACATACCCACTCCAAACAGCTATGAAAAATTGTCACAATGATTGGAGTCCAACCTCCGCAAAATAGAAAGAAAAGGGAGGTAAAAATGTGTACTAAAATGTCTCAAGGAAATCAATAAGCTAGAAGTCAGCTGGAGATGCCTCGTCGGCAATGTAGGATGGATCCAGAGCTGCACCGTACTCCTGTGGAAAGTCGTCTAATCCTGGAGAGATAACCAGGTCCTCAGCGGAACGTAACAAGATACAAAAAAATACTATGCCATGTAAACTGTAATAGATAATATAAAAGAAAAGGGAATGCATACAATAGGGTTCCTGACCATTCTACTGTGAATATGTAGTTGAGAAATAATCCTTCGACACATGAGCCCGGGCTGTAGATGGGATCGGCATAGTCCCCATATAGGACACCAGGGGCCTACGTCCGTAACGTTCGAAGATCGTCAGAAGGCATCATGTGCAAGGGCTACGTCCATAACGCTCTAGGAAACGTCAGAGGGCATCTGGGGCCTACGTCTCCGGAGGAGCGCACAGGTAATCAGGAAAGTGTAAAGAAGCCCATGCGTCAGGTATTGTTCTCCCCATCTAATGCCTAGTATCATCACCTTCATGAATGATATCAACCTCTAGTAATTGCCAATTCTTCTAACATGCAATTCTATTAGCAGTTACTCATATTTGTCGCACGTTCCATACGTATCGGTGGCCAGCCGACTACGCGGGTACGTGTCCTAAATGTGACTCACAACACATGGTAAAGCAAGTGTCAAGTCCGTATGAGATATACCAATACCTCATCAACATTGGACGGTCACTAGACTAAGTCAATGCAAGAGAAATAAGCAAAAACATGAAAATGACCGATAGAGTCGCTTGCACCCAAGTGTGGCTTGGATGCACAGTTTTATAATAACAATAAATAAGAACTGCTAAAAATAATAAATCATAGAGTAAGGTGGCAAGGTATCTTGCCTGGTGGTGCGAAGGTGGCAAGTCCAAGAATCACAATATCAGCAAAAGAAATGTCACAATCTCCAAACAACTCCGGATGCTGAAACAAACATCAAGAATGTACTCGAAATAAGTAATATACCTAAGAAACGGCTGTCCAAAAGTCTAATTCTGGAACAGGGGCAAAATTATAATTTTGGGTCAAAACGATGTCCACTGTTGGACCCATTTTGCACCAAAATGCGTGCAAATATCTACAGTCACTACAGTCATCAAACTACATGTCTACGGGTCCGGTTTGAGGAGATAAATCCAATGGTATGTCCAATTTAGGATTCCGATGAGCCGTGCACAAAATCGCCCGTTGGATCGGGTCGCGGACCCGTGAAATTGGCGTTCCGGTCGACCTTCTCAGAATCAGACCAAACATGGCACACATGACCAGAATTTTGATACGGTCCTGTTGGCGCAAGTTTTGTCTCGATACGATGAATGTACACGAAGTTAGGACCAAGTTTGCAAAAGGTTGATACGTGGGTATCTTGACGGATACGCACTGATTTCGTCGCGCACATGCAACGAAATCGAGTTCCGTCAATTCCCACACGTGGTAACATCCATACATGCCTTTCGATGCGTATAGTGCGTGATCACGTCGCCCGGTTTGTCGGGGCGCATGCCGTATCGAGAAGTTTTTCCAAATTTTTTATTTTCAGAATTAGGTTTTTCTTGATTTTTAGGGTCAATTAACTTATTGTATATTTGACGAACAATAATTCTACCAGTAGGGTTTTGATCCCCTATAGATTGTCTTTAACTATTCTAAGTTAGCTTTCTAAAATTTCTATTGTCCAAATGGTAATAAGCCCTTGAACATGGGGGGTTGATCGGGTTTTTATGTTCAGTTACGAACATATTTTTATTAGTTTTTCAGGGAATTTTATGAACTGTTTAATGAGTAAGGATTTAGTCTATCTAAACAGATGTATAGAGGGTTATATTGACCACGCAAGGGATTCGTTAGATCGACTTTTGATCAAATACGATTGAAGAAAAACTACGAAGAATATAGGTACCTGGGCGATGGCAACGCGATCCTGAACAGAGTATACTCTATCGTGGGAAGTCTCCGACGAAAATCTGGCCGTATGGGGCGGTCAACGGCACTAAAAGTGTATCACGGAGGGGCGCTGATGTCGAGGCTTACTCTGGGGTCACGACGGCTGGGTTGGGGAGAAGTTTGTGATTAGCCCTATCGTTCGAGAGTCCCATGTATATATACGCAGTTTTAATCTAATTTACGTTCAGATTTTTTCCTCTTCATTTCAGATTAGGATTTGAATGGGGTATTGAGCAACTATGTAGGGATTCAAAGGGTCTACACCCACAAGAAGAATTGAAAAAGATTTGTCAGAATTTTGATAAGGATTTGATTCAAATGCTCTTCGGATTCGACTCTTGCTCGGCGGATGGGGTCGGCCAATCTGACTACTGTAGTAGCTACAGTAGCTTCCTATTACTTATACTCTACTAAGAGCTTAGCCAGTGCCATTAACTACATATATTATATATATACTTTGGCCATTTTGTATTGTAATATATGTAACACCACACACACACACACACACACACACACACATATATATATATATATATATATATATAAAATATATATATATATATAAAAAAAAAAAAAAAATATATATATATATATATATATATATATATATATATATATATATATATATATATATATATGTATGCAAGTATAGGTATAACCCTGTAGACATACTTGCTCCCAATACTTTAAAAAAAATACTATAAATCAAAATAAATTCATATAAAATATAGGGAGATTATATCCTACCCAACTTAATGGAATTTCGTCCTCGAAATTAAAATCTAACGTCAGGGGGTATGCAATGCAATGCAGAAATTAAAGAATCAACATGCAAGACGTACCTTGGTCTTTGAACAAATGTGGGTAACGATTCCGAATGTCGTCCTCGCGCTCCCAAATAGACTCTCCCGACGAGTGATGCTTCCGTGCTACGCGAACCAATGGTATAGATTGATTTTGTAACACCTTCACTCGACGATCAAGGATGCCTACTGGTTGCTTTTGGTACGACAAACTCGGTCCAACTATAATTTCGTAGTGATCGAGCATGTAACTGCTGTCTGCCACGTATCACCTCAGCTGCGACACATGGAATACGTTATGTACTCCCTCTAGCGACGGTGGCAATGCCAATCTGTAGGCCACCTCTCCAACATGTTCTAAGACATCGGAAGGGCCGATGTATCTTGGGCTCAACTTGCCACATCCTTCGAATCGAATCGTGTCTCTAGTAGGGGATATATTCATGAATACATGGTCGCCTTCCTTGAACTCCAAGGGTCGATGATGATTATCTGCCCACTACTTCTGTCGATCCTGCGCTGCTCGTAGGTGGTCCTGTATCTTCTTTACCTTCTCCACTGTGCTCAAAACCAACTCGGGTCCCAATATCTGTCGCTCTTCGATGTCGCTCCAACATACAGGAGATCAACACTTCCTACCATACAATGCTTCAAACGGAGCCATCTGGATGCTCGGTTGATAGCTATTGTTGTAGGAAAATTCCATAAGATGAAGGTGGTCTTCCCATGATCCGCCAAAGTCAAGCATACACGCTCTCAACATATCTTCTAGCGTCTGAATAGTATGCTCTGACTGGCCGTCTGTTTGCGGGCGGTACGCCGTGTTAAAATTTAAATGCGTACCCAAACTTTCTAGCATACTCCTCCAAAAGTGCGAGGTGAACCTCGTGTCACAGTCTGATACGATGCTAACTGGTAAACCGTGTAGCGTCACTATTTGCTTCATATACATCTCTGCCAAAACTTCTGTGGACTACCCCACTCTAAAAGGTAAGAAGTGGGTCGACTTGGTAAGTCTATCAACGATCACCCATACCGCATCTCGTCCACTAGGACTCCGAGGAAAACCTATGACGAAGTCCATCGTAATGTACTCCCACTTCCACTCGGGAATGGGTAGCGGCTGCAATAATCCGGCCGTCCTCTGATGCTCGGCCTTCACTTGTTGGCATACCAAACACTTGGCCATGAAACGAGCTATCTTCCACTTCATTTCGTGCCACCAATAGTACCACCGTAAGTCCCGATACATCTTACTTCCTTCGGGAAGAATAGAGTAAGCCGAACTATGTTCTTCTGTCATCAACTCCTGCCGTAGCACTCGATTAGGAACATAAATACGATCACCACATCGCAATGTCCCATCGGGACGAATCCTCAATCCCGTCTGCTCTCCTGCTTCAATCCTTTCTCTAAGCCGTCGAAATCTACCATCCGTGGGCAATGTCATCTTGATCCTCTCTACTAATGATGATTGCACTTGGAGATTGGCTAATACGCTATCCGCTCTAGGCAATACTATTTTAATACAAAGCTGCTGCAAATATCTAATTAACTCCCGCTGTGTGGTCAAGAAGTGTGCCATGTGCCGTCGGCTTAAAGCGTCTGCCACGACATTAGCTTTGCCCGGATGATAATATAGCTCGATTTCGTAATCCTTCATAAAATCCAACCAACGTCGCTGTCACATATTCCACTCTTTTTGTGTGAACACGTACTTGAGGCTCTTATGATCAGTATAGATGTCAGCCTTCTCGCCGTACAAGTAGTGTCTCCATAGCTTCAAAGCAAATATAACCGCTGCGAGCTCCACATCATGGGTCAGATAATTCTTCTCATGTATCCTCAACTGTCTCGATTCATATGCCACTACACGACCGTGCGGCATCAATACGCATCCTAATCCCTTTTCGGATGCATCACTGTAGATCACAAATCCTCCTGGGCCCGATGGTAGTGTCAAGATCGGTGCCGTGTTCAAGCACATCTTCAACTCATTAAAAGCGGCTTGACACTCATATGTCCATACAAACTCCGGATCCTTGCAAATTAGTCGAGTCATACGCCCCGCTATTCGAGAAAAATCTTCTACAAACTTTCTGTAATAACCCGCAAGTCCTAGAAAACTTCTCACCTCGAAAGCTGATATAGGAGCGGGCCATGCCTTGACTGTTGTGATCTTCTCCAGATCTACTGATATGCCGTTTCCAGTAACAATGTGTCCAAGAAAAGATACCTCCTTAAGAAAGAATTCACATTTGCTAAGCTTCACAAAAAGTTGCTCATTCTTCAATTTTCCCAAAATAATTCGTAGATGCTGCTCATGCTCCTCTTGACTCTTGGAGTAAATCAAGATATCATCTATAAAGATGACTACAAATTTGTCCAAGTACTGGTTGTTTGCCAGCGAAGATACGATAAGGTTTTGTTGACTAAAACTTTGGTATTTCAATTACAAACAAAACAGTATACAATGTAGGACTTAGACGTAGTCCTAGGAGTACACTTTTATTTTTATCTGGGAACTGTGTCGGTGGAGCGAGTGGTAATACGTTGACTCCGTTGACGATCTGACGACGATCTTGAACTCTCTGAAGGTCTGGGTTGCCCTGGATGCCGGAGCGTTGCGAGAAGAAGCGGACGTTAAGTGTCTCTTCTGGCCTCTGTGGAGGTGCTTCTTTCTGAGTATGTATGTCTGTCCTTGTCTGTATGTGTGTATGGTAAAGGAATAATCCTTCTATTTATAGATAGCAGGCTGGCTGCTCATGCGCGCATATGTCGGATGCGCCTGGACGTGGGGACGCTACGTGGCTGATGCTGGCGGGGGCGCGTGGTTGATGCGCCCTGGATTGAAGTTGAATCTGCTGGACTGTAAACCCCCTGAAAGTTCACTATGGATTTTAATTTTTTTTTTGTATTATGTTGGTATTTGTGCGCCACGTGCGTATACGCATATACGAGATATTGTATTTTTATATATAAAATGTTTTATTATGGATTCAAATATATAAGAATAAATAGTTTTTGTTTTTGTTTTTTTATATATAGAGTGAATATTTTGTATATCAATATTTCTGCAAAAGCTTAAGTCAAACTTTTATATTTAAATTTCAAAAAAGGCCTTTATATATACAAGTATATGTAATAGTTTAAGAAATAATATTTTCCTTTTAAATAATATGTACTATACCAGAAAAATAAGTTTTATGTAAAATATTATTTGCATGCGTGTACGTGAAATTTAATTCGTGTATATATAAATTGAATTCTTGAAATTTTTAACTATTTTATCTCAACTTATTAAAAGGGTAATTTTGAGTTTATTTCATATTAATGTTTAAATATTTATTGTGAATTTTTAAAATTAATTAATTATTATTATTTATAAAAAGATATTTTGAAATTAATTGTGATAATTTAAATGGTGATTTTATTTTATTTATTTAATTTAAATAGTTAATTTAAATATGTGATTTATCTATATCTAAGTTGGGTTTGAATTTATTAGAACTCAATTGGATTATATTGAGAATGATTGATTTAAATTTAATCAGTGAATTATCTAAAGGGGGAATTGAATTTTCTAATCCATATCAATCTAGGAGTCCACCTCCTATATAAGGAGAGGCTCCTTGCTCATTCCTCATAATGTGCATCAGCCAAAATCTACTATTGAAGTGTTGTGGACCGTGTCGGTGTCCATAATTTCCACTATAATCAATTTTTACATATACATCGTGTTGACACAAAGTCACAGTCAACCAAATATTGACAACATTGACTAAATAATATCTGTAATAATTCAATACGACACACGACGTCTGCATTAAGCTCAAGACAGATGACAACTCAGCCTCTGCTTCTCAGTTATTTGAGTCTGTATTTTACACTTTTGATTAAGTCTAGACTGATGTAATCTGAGTCATGCTGAGCTCTTGAAACTTAGACTATAGCCTACCCAATAATTCCAAGCTCCACCAAACCAGAAATTGCCCAATGGTCCCCTTAGAACCACTCTGTGCTCTGGAGACAGAGTTCGGGCCGAACTCTGCCTCCACACAGAGTTCGGGCCGAACTCTGTCCCCTAGAAATCAGCATCCCTAATTTTAGGGTAAGCTGGTTGCTAGTTGTCCAACGGCCAAATATTTGAAATTTCCTACCCGAATTCTGGCCGAATTCTGCCTACAAAAACACTATAAATAGGCCATGAATTCTCTCATTTCAAATCATCCCTTCTTCTCTTCTCTTCTTTCTTAAAGCTCAGAAAAGCCATACCCTTCCCATCTACTAGCCACAAGCTTCCTAAGTCTCGAGTGCTCAGCATCTCTCAGTTAGGATTCTTGTGCAAGAGTTGAAGAAGTCGCTTGGACAATTCCTAGCAAATCGCCACTGCGATCCTCTGTAAGAAGTTGACGTGCTCTTCTGAAGAAAAGGCATGGGTTGTAAACTACTATTTCACAAATAGTGGATTTAATCCTGAGCTAGAGTTCTCAGGCCTGGACTAGTCCTCCACGAGGGAAACCAGGTTAAAATCGCTGTGTTTGCGTATGCTTTCTTGCTCTTCATTTACTTTCCGCATTTTACTCTGATTATTTATTATTCGTGAAAGAGTTATTTTTTAATTGGTTATTTTCTATATAAACTCTATTCACCCCCCTCTAGAGTTGCCATCTGTTCTTCAATTGGTATCAGAGCTCTGTTCTCTTTACAAGGACTAACATCCTAAGAGCTGATCCATGGCAACCACACAATCCTTGATTTCCAATCATGGTGAAGGTCAGTCCACTCATAGGCCTCCCCTATTTGATGGAACTAACTACACATATTGGAAAACAAGGATGAGCTTCTATCTTAAGTCTCTAGACTTTGACCTGTGGACTGTCGTCACTGACGGTTACAAAAAGCCTGACAGGATAGTTGTCGATGGTGACCTCATTGAGAAACCACACAACAAATATTCTGTCGAGGAGAAGAAACAGGCAAGTCTAGACGCTAGAGCTATTAATGCTTTATTCTGTGCTATAGACAGAAATGAGTTCAACAGGGTCTCTAAATGCACCACTGCTCATGAAGTATGGAGACTTCTAGAAGTGACGCATGAAGGAACCACACAAGTCAAGGAATCTAAGATAAGCCGTCTCACTCAAGAATACGAGGCTTTCAAGATGAATCCAAATGAGACGATCACTCAAATGATTACAAGATTCCTCGACATCATCAATCCTCTATCCTCGCTTGGCAAGCAATACTCAAACCACGAGAAGATTCGCAAGCTACTCAGGGGGCTACCAAAGATTTGGAACCCTAAGGTGACAGCCATCATAGAAGGGAACGATCTCACAACCATGTCAATGGAAACCTTGATGTGTAAGCTCATGACTCACGAGCTTGACCTCAAGGACTTCGAAGAGCCTGCTCCGAGAACTAAGGAGATCGCACTCAAAGCTCATCGACGAAGGGCTGATCACGATGAAACCGAAGACGACAACTCGGATGATGAAGACCAAGCTCTCATGGTTCGCAACTTCAGGAAATTCCTTCGCTTCAATCGAAGGAAGAAGGAATCACAAGAAGACGGCGAAGAAGAGCCAACCTGCTATGGTTGCAAGAAGACTGGACACGTCCGAAAAGACTGTCCATTCTTGAAGAAGAGCAACCGCTATGAGAAGCCATACAAGAAGTCGTCATCAAAGAAATATGCCAACACAAGTATTTGGAATGAAAGTGAAGCAAGTGACTCCGAGGAAGAAAAGAACTCTCCTCAAGATACAGCAAATGTGTGCCTAATGGCAACTTCCAACAAGGTATCTAACGAAACTTTAGATGACTTCTCTTTTGATGAACTTGGCGATGCTTTCACTGATTTACTCGATGATCACAAAAAGGTCATTGGTAAATACAAACATGCCAAGGATAAAATCAAAAGTCTTGAAGTCGAAATACAAAGAATTTCTCTATTACTTGACAACATTAGAAACACGACACCCACTGATGACACTAATGAAGTATCCAAGCTTAAATTAAGCTTACATGATACTGAAGCACGTATTGAGCAACAGACACAAGAAATCACAACACTCAACACGTTGCTTGCTGAAGAAAAGAGTAGACACAAGGTTTCAATGACTAAGATATATGGCTTAAATATTAAGGTTGATGAACTGTAAGCTGTTTCTAAGAGATTAGAAACCAAATTGGGAAAACAGGTTGCTCAACCTCAAACCCAATCACATGGGCACAACACTACTCATACCAGTCAACCACGTCATCCACATGCAACACATAACCATGCTTTCATATACACAAACTTTCACAAACCACGCGCACGTAAGAATAATTCTCATTCATCACACAGTCATCATGTTGCACAAAGACACAATCAACATCATTCCACATATAGAAATCATCACCTTGCCATGCCATATAGACAAGATCATCATGTCATGCCATATAGACAACATCACAATGTCATGCCATATAGACAAGATCATCATATCATGCCATATAGACAACATCACAATGCCATGCCATATAGACCACATCACTATAGACAATATCACCATGCTACTCCACAGCACTCTATGCATAATCATCATCATCATGCTAATTATCATACTTCTGCTCATTATAGATATCATTCTCATGCTCCTAATATAAATAAAAATGCTATCTGTACTTACTGTGGATCACATGGACACATCTCACCACAGTGTAGAGTTAGAAGACTAGTGGATAAAAGGATATATGCATGGTTTCCAAAGACTAACTTTTCAGGACCCTCAAGAACTTGGGTACCAAAGGTCACATCTACTCTTGATGTAGGTGGACCTTCCCTCCGTAACTAAAAGTAAGTGGATTCTCGATAGTGGATGCTCGCGACATATGACAGGAGACGCAAATCTTTTCGCATCACTATCGATGAAGAGAGAAGGATACGTATCCTTCGGTAACAATTTAAAAGGGCACATACTAGGTAATGGTATTATTGGTCATCCTCCTTCTCCTGTAATAAAGGATGTCTGCCTAGTGACCGAGTTAAAGCATAACCTGCTCAGCATCAGTCATCTTGCTGATCATGGATATGATATTAACTTTGGACAAAACAATTGCTTCATCTATGATAGGTCAACAGGAGACATTGCTTTTGAAGGAAAAAGAGAGGATAACATTTATATTTTCTATCTACCTATAGATACTAACAATGCAGGTAGATATTTATATGCCCACAAAGATGAACGATTACTTTGGCACCAGCGTCTTGGTCATGCCAATATGGATGCTATATCCAGGCTATCGACCAAGAAGCTAGTGAGAGGATTGCCCGATATCACATTCAAAAAGGACACAGTATGTGCCGAATGTGAAATGAACAAGGCAACCAAATCCTCATTTCATTCCATTAACTCTGTAAGTACTACTAGACCCCTGCAACTACTTCATATGAATTTATTTGGTCCTAGTAGAGTTGCTAGTCTTGGTGGTAAACTTTATGCATTTGTTATTGTTGATGATTTTTCAAAATTTACTTGGGTTTTCTTTCTTACAAATAAAAGTGATGCTATTTCTGTTTTCAAGATTTTTGTTAAGAAAGTTCAAAACGAAAAAGGCTACATGATTACTCGAATCCGAAGTGATCATGGAGGCGAATTCGAAAATTCTGTCTTTGAAAGTTTTTGTGATTCTAATGGTTTTGATCATGAGTTTTCTTGTCCTAGAACTCCACAACAAAATGGTATTGTGGAGCGGAAGAATAAAACTCTCGGTGATATGGCCAGAGTTATGTTGAATAAATTTTCACTTCCGAAATATTTTTGGGCAGAAGCTGTCAGTACAGCATGCCACATTTTGAATAGGGTGCTTATTCGTCCCATTACGAAGAAAACACCCTATGAGCTTTGGTTTGGGAGAACCCCCAATGTTTCTTATTTTAAAGTTTTTGGATGTAGATGTTTTATCCTTAACACCAAAGACAACTTAGGAAAATTTGATGCCAAAGCTGACGATGGTATTTTTCTTGGTTATGCCGCCAAGAGTAAGGGATATAGAGTCTTTAATAAACGCTCACTAATTATGGAAGAGTCAACAAATATGACTTTTGATGAAGATAATAGTGCAGCAAGTACTCTTGATGATGACGTTGAGCCATCAACTTCTACTCCAATGAATACTCCTACCGAAACAAATTCTCTGGAGAGCTTGCCAAAGAAATTCTCTTTCAAGCCTTCTCATCCAGAAAATTTAGTGATAGGTGAAGTTTCACGTGGAGTAACTACCAGATCATCACTAAGAGACTCTATTGCTAGCACTGCCTTTATTTCACAAGTTGAGCCGAAAAACATTTCTGAAGCTTTTAATGATGAATTTTGGATTTCTGCTATGCAAGAAGAACTCAACCAATTTGAGAGGAGCCAAGTGTGGGAACTAGTTCCTAGACCAGCTAATCACTCGATAATTGGCACTAAATGGGTGTTTAGAAACAAAGTAAATGAAGATGGTTCAGTCACACGCAACAAAGCTCGTCTAGTAGCTCAAGGATGCAACCAAGAGGAAGGTATCGACTACGATGAGACGTATGCTCCGGTTGCTAGACTAGAATCCATTCAGATGCTTTGTGCATTTGCAAATTATCAAAATTTCAAATTATTCCAAATGGATGTGAAAAGTGCTTTCTTGAATGGTTTTATTAAGGAGGAAGTTTATGTAAAACAACCCCCTGGCTTTGAAAATCACAAATTTCCCGACCATGTGTTCAAGCTAAAGAAAGTGCTATATGGCCTTAAACAAGCCCCCAGAGTTTGGTATGAAAGGCTAAGCAGTTTCTTGCTTGAGAAAGGTTTTTCAAAAGGGAAAATTGACACTACACTTTTTATAAAATCTTTTAAAGACACTATTCTATTAATTCAAATTTATGTTGATGATATCATTTTTGGTTCTACTGATGAAACCCTCTGTCAAGAATTTGCCAAGTGTATGCAGACAGAATTTGAGATGAGCATGATGGAAGAACTCAACTACTTTCTTGGTCTACAAGTGAAACAAATGGCAAATGGAACTTTCATCTGTCAGTCAAAGTATACAAAGGACATGCTGAAAAAGTTCGATCTTGACAACGTCAAACCAATCAGCACTCTAATGGCTACTTCAACCAAACTCGAACCAGATGAGAGCGGCAAACCCGTTGATCAACGTAAGTATTGAGGTATGATAGGCAGCTTACTTTATTTAACTGCTAGTCGCCCCGATATCATGTTTAGTGTTTGCCTATGTGCTAGATATCAAGCAAATCCTAAGGAATCACACTTGACCGCTGTTAAGCGTATCTTTCGATACCTTAAGGGTACGGTTACAGTGGGCCTATGGTATCCCAAGTCAACATCATTTGACCTCATTGGTTACTCTGATGCTGATTTCGCTGGATGCAAGGTCGACCGTAAAAGTACAAGCGGCACGTGTCATTTATTAGAAAAGGCTTTAGTCTCTTGGTTTAGCAAGAAACAGAATTCTGTCGCACTATCCATAACAGAAGCTGACTACATCGCAGCTGGGCGTTGTTGTGCACAAATTCAATGGATAAAGCAAACCCTTGAAGACTATAATTTATCTTTCATGCACATTCCTATATTCTGTGACAATACTAGTGCTATTAACTTGACTAAGAACCCTATCTGTCACTCACACACAAAACACATTGAAATTAGACACCACTTTTTACGTGATCATCAGCAAAATGGCACGATTAACTTAGAGTTTATTGACACTGATCATCAGCTAGCAGACTTCTTTACTAAGCCATTATCCGAAGAGCGCTTCAATTTCCTTTGTCGTGAACTTGGAATTTTAGATGAAGCTGTCATAAATTGAAACTCACCTGCGTAAATATCGATTATATTATGATTCTCTTACGATGAACTTGCTATGGGTACAAGCCGAAAGGACCCTTCTGACAACAAGGCGTAAAAGCCTAAGCGACACGGTGCACTAGTCCACAGGACTACCGCTAGCTGGGATCCGGCCCCTGCAGCTAACCCATGGCAACTTCAAACTATTGAATTATGATATATTTTCTTATTTATTATATGGTTCGTTTTGATTTCTTACTGCTGATTTACTATTTTTCAATTTCATCCTGCTATTTTTCATATTGACTGCATCTTTCAAGCTCTTTCTTTCATATCTTACTTAATTTCCCATACTTAGCCATTTTTCCATCTTCTGGCCTGTTTTTCAGTTCTGGAACAAGGATCCAGAACTCGGGCCGAACTCTGTCCCCAACAGAGTTCGGGCCGAATTCGGTTCCCATATTCCAGAATCGAGGACAGCCACAGCCGTTTGATCATTTGTGATCCTACGGTCCTGATCTGCTCCGACCAAAGAAAACCCTACTCTTATATTCGGGTTTTCATCTCTCTCCTTCATTCTTACCACCACCTTCACCTCTCCAAACATATTTTCACAAACCCTAACCCTAGTTTTCTCTCCAAAGTGCTTCATTGCTCATCAAAATCAAGGAGAAGGGCTATTTCTTCATTCTCTTTCACTGTTTATTGTTGATTTGAGGTATAACTCCTTCTTTCTCTCTATTTCAAGTTCTCTATTTATTCTCAAATGGCTCCTCGCTTGTTTAACCGTGGGAAGAGAATTCGGCTCGAGGGTGCTTCCTCATCGAATGCTCCTCCTCCCGTTAAGCAACCCTTTGAACAAAATCAACCACCTCATCCTTTGTTCAACCCTTCTCGTCTACGTGATCCAGACACCTACGATGACCGACTGTTTATATCACTAGATGCATCCAATGCATGGTTTAGTGATTTTCGGACACGTCCGGTGTTTGCGGGACACCCTATTGACTTCTCATTTTTCTCTCATTTTGATACACTCTTTCATGACCTATATCTTGACGAACTTGTTACTTCTACTTCGGTCATTAATCGCAGTGCCATACAGATGTTTTACTGCAACTTGACTTTTGATGATACTCACATCTATTCACGTGTTGCGGGTATCGATATCTCCTTTGATTATTTTGACTTAGCCGACTATCTTGATCTTCAAGAGCCCAATTCTTGGGAAAAGCTTGTTGATGCTCGGTCGTTCCGTTTTCTCGACGGGATTTCCCTTGAGAGCTTCAAGGATGATTTACGTACTCCGTACACTCGTCCTCGCAAGCTTATGGCTAAATATCTAAATCCTTACTTCTATGACCTTCATCGGATTGTTTTCAATTCCATTTTACCCAAGGCAGGTTCTACCGATGAAGTTACATATTTTGAGATCTCAGCTTTATATCATCTCCACTTTGGTGTTTCTTTCAATCTTCTACGAACCATGATGGACTGGATGATTAATTGTAGGAAGAAACCACGAGCCTTGGTTTACGACTTATATCTTCCTATGGTATTTCGTGTATTCTATATACCTCTTCTTGCTTGTCCTTTCTTGCCTGCTCCTGCATTCCTTTCCAAGACACGACGTCTTCAGGCAGTCGTTGCTTCTTATGAGCCTTCTGAGCATTCTGATGATGAGGAGCCTGACGCCCCTCCACTTGGACAGGATGCGCCACCTCCTCCTGCTACTCTTGACTCCATCCAGACCATGCTGAGAGATCGTTTCGCATTGGAGGACAATCGCTGGACTCAGATGGACTATCGGACTATCCTGCAGATGAGTGCCCTCAGCAACTCGTTGTACGATATCTGGTATTCCATGTCTCGTCACCCCTCTATGCCCATTCCCATGGAGCGGGATCCTGGTCGCGCTGGTTATCGCATTGACGACCCCTGGGTCATGCGTTACCTGGATCCGGATGCTGCTATTGTGGACCCCAGCCGTTCATTCACTGATCACTCAGACTCTACTGGGCCTTCTCATGCTCCATGATGGAGATGGCATTTACTATCTGCTGCTACTACTGATGATGATTCTAGTTTCTGTTTTCTGATTTCCAGATATTTAGTTTGTTTTTGGATTTATGTACTTAGATGTTCTAAAACTCTGGTTGTGTGTTTGACATTTGGTTCTGTGTGATGACATTTCATGCTTATCGTAGTCTTATATTTTATGCTAGTGACTCATTTTGATTATTCATATACTGTTTCTTCTCTGCTTGGTGTGGTTGCATCACTATTAATTGTCTATACTGCAGTTTCTATGCTATTCATTCATCTGCAGTCTATATTGCTAAATGCCAAAAGGGGGAGAACTATGTATATTCTGGTTATATTTGTTTCTTTCGTATATCTGTGCTTGTTTGTGCTTTTTGGAGATATTATTTATCAGGCCAACAGATTCAATGCATTATTTACGGGGGAGCTATTGCTTCTAGCTCAGCACCGTTCACTGATTACGGGAGAGCTATTATTTCTAGCTCGGCATCGATTATGGGGGAGCTATGTTCCTATAATCAACTGTGTCCAGGTATGAATGTTGAATATACATATATTATTTTGCCAATTATCAATATGGGGGAGATTGTTGACACAAAGTCACAGTCAACCAAATATTGACAACATTGATTAAATAATATCTGTAATAATTCAATACGACACACGACGTCTGCATTAAGCTCAAGACAGATGACAGCTCAGCCTCTGCTTCTCAGTTATTTGAGTCTGTATTTTACACTTTTGATTAAGTCTAGACTGATGTAATCTCAGTCATGCTGAGCTCTTGAAACTTAGACTATAGCCTACCCAATAATCCCAAGCTCCACCAAACCAGAAATTGTCCAATGGTCCCCTTAGAACCACTCTGTGCTTTGGAGACAGAGTTCGGGCCGAACTCTGCCTCCACACAGAGTTCGGGCCGAACTCTGTCCCCTAGAAATCAGCATCCCTAATTTTAGGGTTAGCTGGTTGCTAGTTGTCCAACGGCCAAATATTTGAAATTTCCTACCCGAATTCTGGCCGAATTCTGCCTACAAAAACACTATAAATAGGCCATGAATTCTCTCATTTCAAATCATCCCTTCTTTTCTTCTCTTCTTTCTTAAAGCTCAGAAAAGTCATACCCTTCCCATCTACTAGCCACAAGCTTCCTAAGTCTCGAGTGCTCAGCATCTCTCAGTTAGGATTCTTGTGCAAGAGTTGAAGAAGTCGCTTGGACAATTCCAAGCAAATCGCCACTGCGATCCTCTGTAAGAAGTTGACGTGCTCTTCTGAAGAAAAGGCACGGGTTATAAACTACTATTTCACAAATAGTGGATTTAATCCTGAGCTAGAGTTCTCAGGCCTGGACTAGTCCTCCACGAGGGAAACCAGGTTAAAATCGCTGTGTTTGCGTATGCTTTCTTGCTCTTCATTTACTTTCCGCATTTTACTCTGATTATTTATTGTTCGTGAAAGAGTTATTTTTTAATTGGTTATTTTCTATATAAACTCCATTCACCCCCCTCTAGAGTTGCCATCTGTTCTTCACATCGCGTCCCTTCCGTGTCGGACACCCCCCCGACACAATCGAAATTTCTAACCTAAACCCTATCCCCGCCGTAATCGCCTCGCAAATCAATCTCCACCTCCGCCCTCGTCATCCCAGCCACCCGTCCATCTTCCCTCCTCCAAACGTCGTCGTCCCCCAGTCATCACCACCACAATCACAGACTAACCATTCTGACCACCCTACCACAACCAACTACACCACACCCCCTGTGGCCATCAACACCACCACTAGCTTCCCAATCATCGCCACTACGGCCACTCCCTGAGCAGCGAACACCTAGCCGCCGGCTCCACCCAAACCCCCAAAATTCGTCACCACCACCGTCATAAATGGAAAACACAAAACCATAACCATCCCGCCATCGTCATCGTCATCACTACCACACCCGTGGACATCTGCCTACCTGCCACTGTGACAACCACAGCCAAGACAAACAAACAAACATAGTCACCGCCACCGCGATCAGCCATCCACTCGAAACCTCCAAAATCGAAAGCAAAATACCACTATCACCGCCACATACCTCCGTGATCCGACGAATCCTCCGCGACCCCGACCATTCCGACCGGTCAACTACGAGTCTTCTGTCACCGCTAGCACAGGGAGCCCTTGAACCCTTTCCCGATCAACTTTCCGATTATCCACCCCCCCTCCTCTGTCGAACAGGCACCGGCCCTTGCCGCCATCGAATCCGTGCACCGCCTGCTCGAATAGCCCCTACACGTTCGCCTCCTCCGCGTGCGCCACGGCGTCCGTGCCCGAGCCCCATCTCCTCCCTTCGCGTCTTCCTGCCGGTCGTGCCTCCACCAAAACCCCCACGTCTACCGCGGCCAGCACCACTGCACCCCCTCCCTCTCTCCCGCACTCGCCCCCATCTCCGCCCGTGCTTCTTCACCGCCGCTTCTCTCTTCCTTCCCCAACGCCCTAGCTCCCCCTCTCTCCACTGGAGCAGCCGCCGCCGGCGACTCCACTCCGATCCTCTGCTCCCTCTCCCTCCGCTCACCCCCTCTCTCTACAGCTCTCCTTTTTCTTTTGAGTCTCTCTTTCTTAAAGAAAATGGCTGCTATGGTTTTGTTTATGTTTTTGTTGTTGTTGTTCTTTTTAGTTTTTTTAAATAATTCTTTCTATTTTGTTGTGTTTCTGTTTTTTTGGTGTTTGTTACTATTTTTATTTTTATTTTATTTTATCAATTATTTTTTTGTCCCTCTCAAAATTATTATTAATATTATCACTATTATTATTAATAATATTATTATTGTTTTATTAGTAAACATCTGTAATTTAGATATTTAAATATATTTTATTTGAGATATACTTTTGGACAACTGTCTATATGTATGAATGTGTTCTTTACGGCAACTGTATATTAGTTATTATACCTTATCAATATTAGTATTGTTGACAATATTTTAGTTGTTATTTTTATTATAAGTATCATTGTTATTTGTAAATAAATTTATTAGTATTTTCATAGTATGTTAAATATATGTATGGTACTAGGCTTGCCCTATATTATTTTTAAAACTGGATTTCGAAGACTAAATATATTGTTACAATATTAATACTTATTTTGTATATTAAGAAGTATTTTTATAAAAGTAGGTTACCCTAAAAATATGGTTTTCTAAGAATGTTAATCTAAGGTAATTTTATTGAAATATCGTTTCTGTCAAAAATCAAATTTTACAAATTTACTGTTTTTTAGGCAAAAAAAATAATTTTGTTGACTCTTAAGTAGTTTTCACATGCTTATCTCGACTTATAAAAGAAAACCATTTTTTTAGTATTATAATTAGTTTTCTGAAATCATAAAATTATTATTCGTCAAAATTTTCTTTATTCTTCCGTCCGTGACTCAACCCCCTCTTTCCTATTCCATCGCCAAATTCTGTACATCCTCCCATCAACCCTAATTAACTTGATTATTGTGGACACGATGGAGCAGTCCGTACCATCATCGAAGGTTGTCTTGCGTAGTTGTAACATCGAGGTTATATTTTGTGCCACATTGATCATCGCAAGCACACCATGCGTCCTACCAGGCAAGTATACCTTGCTAATTTACTGTCATATTATTTATTTTTAGCATTATTTACTTTGTTTCATATTTGTTAGTTTCCTTTGTTATAAACTGCGCGTCCAAGCCATACTTGGGTGCAAGCGACTTTATTAGTCGTTACTTTATTTTTATGCATGTTAACTTAGTTTTAGCGGACTACCTTCTTGTTGTGGGACATTCCTATATCTTCCTTGGCCATGACACACACACTACACGATTTGAGACAGTTTACTAGGGGCACGACTTATGGACTGTCCATCTTTATTGTCGTGTGGCGGATAGATCGTAACTACTACGATTAAGGTATAGAGACTCGAGCAGTTACAAAACTGGACAAGTTATGGACATGACTTGGACAGTATGGGAAACATTGGAGGAGGACAGTCGCTAGTACGTATGGGAATCCAAACAGGTAAACCATAGTCTCCGGATGGAACTATGGCGATTTATATTTGCAGATGCCCTCTGACGTCTTAGACGTTACGGACGGATACAGATGACTGGATGCAAGTTACGTACATGTAGCCTAAATCCCACCCATGCGCATAAAAGTTGTCCTCTAAATTGCACAATAGATGGTTAGCATTCCCTTTTGCTTATTGGTGTCTAGGAGAGTCTTGCATATTATTATTGTTTTGACAGTTCATATTAGCTTATTCTTCCTGTATCTTGTTACGTCCCTCTGAGGACCTGGTTATTCTCCAGGCGTGTGTTCATGTCTTCCGCAGGTACTCTAGCCGAGGTCGTGGTCTTCTCCATTTCTTCGAAGATGACGTGCCTTGGACCTTTCTTGCTACTTTTGCCAATTCATTCGTATGTCATGTATCTCTTTTCTTTTTATTAGTTGGTAGTGGATTTTTCTCCGCCCAACTACATGTAACCAGACAAATTCTTACTTATTTCTATAAAAGCTTGATTTTATTTTGTGGATGAGATTAGTTAGCTGTGGTTTACTGCATTTTACAGCTTACATATATTTATTATACGGCTGGCATGTCTACGTTCCTAGTCCTACGTATATTGGGACTAGGGCGTTACATGTTTTTGTGGTGGCCCACGCAGGTCCAGATAAATTGTTTGGTTACTTTACCGTACCAAGCAAGCCTGCATATAGGATTAGAGTCTAGGATCTCATCCACATACTTGACCGCCTTCTCTCTTGACTCCTCTAGTTGCATCTTGCTTGGTCCCTTCTATCGTGATTCGTGCCCTTCTTTCGTACTTGATAGAGATTAAAAAGGTAACCCATACTAGGTGTACATGACCCATTGTCCCATCACCCTACTAGTTTAACTCTTGTAAGTTGGGTAGAATGCCTTTCAACCTAACCTTCCTTATGACCTTAACCAAGTCTTAAACAAGTAGACGGTAGGACGACTATATAGGTATCAACATAGAACATGACCTAGATTTTTAATGACTTGACCAAACTCTACTTCCTTTCAATCTTAATCTCACGTTACTATGTTTTTTTTACCATCTTGACTAATTGTTGCCATTATAGCCTAGTTTTGCAAGTTTAACCGTTATCAAACTTGTTCAAAGACACATGCTATTGAGCGCGTGCTCACTAACATATGGTCTAGTCAGAATCGGTACATGATGGTTTGATCAACCTAGTGCATTTTGGTTCACTTTTTTGTTCTATGTGGATAGAGGCATAGTTAAACTTGCCTCTAGAGTCTCATCCGCGACAGCCTTGACAATTCTCTTTTGAATTATTCCGTCGCCTTTGAACCACGTAATCGTATTCAATGTTATCTTCTTTCAAACTCTATATTGCTTTCTCCCTTCACTTATTTTAGAAGGACGAAGGCACTTATACTTGGATTTTGTCACGACCCGCACCCACTGTGAGGATGTACTCGCCTGATACTCTGAAAAGAGTAGTATAATGTCAGATGTCTGCACCGGAGTCATAATATCCTAAATAGAGCAGTACAGGTTATCATATGTTTAAAATAAGGTAAATGAAGTTTATGATACAATCTACATGACTTCTATGCCAATCTAGGTCAAAGTCAACTCTAAGTCAAACCTGATCAATTGTCTAGGTCCAACTAGGTCAAAGTCAACTCTAAGTCAACCCTGGTCAACTGTCTAGGTCCAACTAGGTCAAGGTCAACTCTAAGTCAACCCTGGTCAACTGTCTAGGTCCAACTAGGTCAAACAAGTCAAACTAAGTCATGTTAGGTCGTACTAGGTCAATTTGGTCACATTTAGACTCAATGTTGACTTTTGGTCAACTCCAGTCAATCCTGAACCATTGGGTCAAACCTTGGTCCATCTAGTCTAAAACTAGGGTTTTGACTAACTAGGCTATTCTAGTAAGTGGCTAATGTGATATCAAAACTACATCCTATCACTCATCTATATGTTACCCTTCTCTCTATTTCTAGAACTCCACAAGACACTTAGCCCTTCTCTACATATTTGCTACTAACCCCAACTCTTTTCTCTAATATGGTACCACTGATACCAAGCAACTTATATATATATAACTACTACAATACATATATATATCCTATATGCGACTGTCATAACTTATAAGGGACTAAACTGAACACAAAAAGAAACACTTAGACTGACTAATGAGTATCCAAGCCACTGAGCACAACCCTTACACAATGTGACACCACACAATGGCACCACACCCTCTAATATGGACAACAACAATGATATGGACTCAAACTATTTCCCTTCAATTCAAAACACCAACCAAGACATGCCTAAAACCCAACTTCCTACAAAGAAAGGATCCCCTGCTGCCTAGTGCAGCAGGGCAGCTGCTGCTACTGCCTTTGCTATATGCAGTTGCTAAGCAACTGCTGTTGCCTACTGTTCCTGTGCTAATGCTGCTGCAATTCTCTACTAGATCAAGCAAAGCCAAGCCACACATTCCTCAAACTCCTCATGCTAAACACCCATGACTCCCATCTACAAATGCTCTAATCAAAACCCCTATAACCATCCTGAATATTCTTTATATTAACTCATCCTATGATACTAACAAATATATCCATCTCACATATACTAATATCTAACCAAGACACAAACTTTAACACATACATATTAGAATACTAACAAATCCAAATATGATACTTGATAACTAACCCTGAAATCACAAAACCCATTGCTATGTATGTGTCAATGTGATGTGTATGTGGGTGTGTACAAGTGTGTCAAGTGACAGGAAACAAGTTATGTGTGTTGGCCAATCTCAGGAAAACTGATTCTCAGATTTTAACATACACCCAAATTTCTCAGGAATAACATATCAAACCAATCTCAGGATCATCAACTGTACAGTGCTAAAAATCAGTTTTGTGTGTGTGGAAGCATGGTGTGTGGTATGTAGAGGAACATGTGTGCATGTCGAGTGGAACAAGTGTCACAGTGTCAATGACAGGGAAGAACAGTGTATGAGAGTTCAAATTAGTGAGTGTGACAAAAAGGAACTGAACCAATGCTGGACCAAATAAAGTTCAGAATTTGGTAGAGTGTATCTCAGGAATGTGTAAACAATTTTCAAGAAAATAGAATTTAAATCTCAATTGACATTCAATAATCAGTGAACGTATGTATCAGTCGACCCTTCAACCCATTCCCATATCGAATCCCATTTAAAGAGCAAAAACCCAAATCTAACATGTAAAACCCAACTAGCAGTATCTATTACATATATAGGAATCAAATATGATGAATTAAAACACCATTTAAAACAGTTTTAAAATGAAATCAACCTCAGGATATCCAAATCAGAACTTGAGTATCAGTGATTAATGGAAATGCACACTTCGAAATCAATCATGTTAAAAACACCAATTAAATGGTTGGTAAGCAATCCCCCATACTTGCACGTGTCCCCAGGAATCCTTTCGTGTCACCATAGAGCCGGACACGGCGTGTCCACGTCTAGAATTACACACAGACACTGCACAGCACGCAGCATCGTGCACGCGTGCGTGTCACTCCAAGACACGACACGTTGCACGACACAAGTCGTGGTCATGCCCACGCGTCCGCCGAGGGTAGGGCTATGGGTCTAACACCCTGCACCGCATCCCCGTGTCCCCATGTCTAAAATAAATGAGCATGTCAGTGGCCGAAAAGCTCGCGTGCACAGCGCGCGCGCGGCCAGTTCGGCCAGTGCGAGGAGGAGAACTCCTCGCACACTGCACCAATTGGCCCCAAATTTTGGGAGGATGATGTCAGTTAGTGCCCTGACATCCTCCCAAAATTTGGCATGTCCACGTGTCCAACACAGTGAGATATCCTGCCCGTGATGCAGGAAAGTGCACTCGTGTCGTGTACGCGTGTCCAACACTAAAAAACGATACAAAACGACACCAAAATACCTAACATCCTTCACAAAAATTAATGTACATATATAGATCTACAAATTCATGCAATTAGATTTACAAAAGTCGAAAATAATTTCCTAAGCGACATTTCATCAAACACCTACACTAACACATTGATACGTGCCTGATACGGACACCAAACGGACACGAAATTGACCCAAACTTCAGGGACAGTTAGGGGTCTCCTAGATCTAGCCCTAAATGCAAAGAAAACAGAAATTTAAATTAATTTGGAGAGTTTTACCTATAGGTGCAAAAAGCTTAGAAAAGCTCCAAATGGGGGGTGTTACTCTTGATGGCCAAATGCTCCAAATTGATCCCAAACTGAAATTAACCTCCAGAAATGATAACTATACAGAAATTAGAACCTAATGCAAAAGACTAGTATTAAAAAGGAATTAAAATGGATTTATGGGGATTTTTGGAAGGGAGAAATACCTTTTTTTCCTAGGTGTTAAAATGAAATAAAGAAGGAGGCAAGCCCTAATGAATAAGTGTTTATACAGGGTGGAGATCCTTAAGGCTGGTCATAAGCTCAATAATTAGGGTTAGGGTTTACTAAAATGGCCCATAGGCTTAAGTCATGATCAAACAATCATTAAGCCATAAGTCATTTCATGAAACCATAAGCCATGACTTAAATTCACTTAAACGAATCCTCTTAGTCCTAAATTAGTTTCTAATGGCTAAAAGTAGGTTAACCTAAGTTAGACTAGGGTCACCATGGCTAGGGTTAGCTTCTAGGCTAGTCCACCAGGTCTCAACAAGTCAAAGTCAAACTAGAATTCACCAATTAAATAAATCATCAAATAATTCAAATAAGTCAAAATGACCAAATTATCCCTAGGCTAAAATGATAATTAAATCATTCTAATGACATGGTCAGGCTCTAGGTCAGATAGTCTCTCAAGTTACACTAGCAAGACCTCAAATCACAAGCCATGACTTAAAACAGTTTTAAATTGATTAAAATCACCAAAAATCATAATATAATTTAAATACCAATAAATAATATTTATAATTACAAAATTTTAAAAATACCCTCATTTCATAAACTGGGTGTTATAAGTCTACCCCCTTAGAAAAATTTTGTCCTCGAAATTAAGATGATCGCACCCTTACTAGGTCAAACCCCCAATCAATCAAAGTCGAAGCAGCACAATCCTACTGGTCGTGATTCCACAGTCTCGAACAGGGTAGCTACACTATCTAGCAATCACAAGTAATATCCTGGCAGGTACTAGGAGAAATCACACATGAAAGTGGGGAGAAAGAACAAGAAGGTCAAACCTGCTAATCCATCACCTGCAACATCAGTCTCCTCGGCTGCCATCGTAAAAGTTCCACCCCTCTGGTGCTGAGCTATAGGTGGCCTAGCCCTCCACAAAAGGAGGTGCAATGGGACAATCTATCTTCTGGTGGGCAGTTGACCCACAGAAATAGCAAACCTTCAACCTTTTCCTGCACTGCTTCCAGATGTGTCCCGGCTTCTTACAGTAGGAACAACTGATCGCCTTCGGGTCCTGACCCCGATACTGATGCTGCACCTGCTGAACTCCTACTGGTGCCTATGTCTGCTGAATCTGCATGTGAGGCCTCTTGGCCTGGCCTCCGCTGTTGCTGGTACCGTGAGCGTCCCGTCCCCTCTTGAGCCTCAGCTCAAGATCATCCTCTGCTGCTAAGGCGCCCACCATGATCTCCTCAAAAGTGGCACCGCGGGCGCTCTTGGTATAGGACTTCACCTCCTTGACCAGCCCCTTCCTGAACCTCCGGGCCTTCGTCGCCTCAGACAACCCCTCGACAAATCTGCTCAGACGGCAGAACTCTCATGCATACTCCTCCATGGACTGACCGCCCTGGACTAGGGCCTCAAACTGGGTCTCGAGGGCTCCTAGCGCTGCATCCGGGAAAAACTTCTCCTTGAACAGCTTCTTGAATGTTGTCCAAGTCTGTCCTATCGTACCAACCCTCGGGTCGGTCTGGTACCTTGTGCGGGCCAGATCCTGCATCATGCTGGCTGCCGCCTCTATCTGGAGCCTTACCGGAATCTCAGCCAATCTGAATATCTCCTCCATGTGCCCGATCCACTCGTCGACATACAAGATCCCCTCTGTCCCTCGGAAGTCCCTCTGGTGTATCTTCTAAAAGTCATATATGCCCTTCTCCCTCGAAGGGTGCGGCTGCTGGACTGCTGCTGGCTGAGCTACAACTCTCTCTACCGCTGTCACGGCCAGATCAATGCCTCGGCTGAGCTCTGCTGTGTGCCTCTGCTGCTAGGTCTGCTGACCCTCCATATACTGCCGGAAGAAGGCTAACAGCTGAACGGCTTCAACTGTCCCCGAAGGTGGCTGCTGCTGCTGAAGCACATCCGAAATCACCGGACTCGGCTCATGCCTCACAGATGGAGGGGCTCCTCCGAAAGCAGCTGAAATGCCTACCCCAGCTGGCATGACTGGGGCTGCGGTACCAGGGGCTGGCTGCTGAGGACGAGAGGTGGCAGACCCCTCTGCAGCATCCCTCAGTCCGGAGCGATGGGATCTAGTCTCGACCATCCTGGAGACAGATCAAACAAGGAATCAATACTGAGATAGAAGCGATAAATCAAAGGAGGACAGTTAATTTTCAAGGAAGATAATCAGCAAGATGTATAGATGGCATGAATTGAAGTAGAATTTTTTCTAACTGTGATTGAGTGCCTCTCCAGTAAAGCCTATCTCTCAATCCTATCGCAGGCTCGCATCAGTACAACTAAGTCGCCGTACTACCACGATATCGCACTAATGCGACTCTCGACCTGCATGGGCCACCACTAAAAACGTGTCACGACCTGCGCCCACTGTGAGGGTACGAGTACGTAACAGCGCCCAGCCTACGTCGCAGTATCGGCGGTAGAATACTGTTCTAAGTCTCTAACTAACCATCAACTCATGCAGTATATAATGTACTCATCAAGATCAACTCCGAATATAGGACAAGTATAAGATATGGTGTAACTCAATCACAGTCTAAGCACGATAACATAACACCGAAATATAACTAAGAAATTGAAGACAACAATAACTACTGAAATAATAACAACAATCTCAAACAATCTCAATACATCTCAAGTCTCAATTCTATACAACAAGCTCTACATAAAAACAGATGCATGTCTACTAAACTAAATCTCGATCACTTCTGAGTGTCGGGGCCAAAGGTAGCTAATCCTCGTCAGGTCCATAATAAGTAGGGCAAATATCCTCAGGGCAATTATCTGTAAAATTTCAACAGGTCCAGTCAGGACAGGAACAAGCACAATATTATCTAGAAAACCCAAGTAAATGACAGAGAACTATAAAGCAGTTATAGACAGTTGTATTGATGAACATGGCAGTTTATATTCAGGTGATGGTAAAGAAAGACAGATAAAGTGAAAAGAAAGTAAGTAACTAAACAAGAGAAGAATCATGGCAATAAAGACTGTAAAAATAGAACTAGCTGAACTAGGGTAATATGTTATAAGTCCAGACAGTAAATGTATACGAGTGTAACTCCAATGTAAGTCCAGTATAAGACAAATCTAATACAAGATGAATCCAGTAAGGGACGATCCCAGTCATAGTGATCAATGATTCCAGGGTGAGTCCAGCCTATACTCTAGTAGTGTATTTTAAAATACTGAGATCGACATGCAAACGGCTATAGGTAATCTGGCACATCACACACCTGGCCGGGTATGAGATGGCTACCATTCCACTTTGATTCCAGCATAGGGTGATTCCAGAATTGGGGTATGTCTACATGTCTTACTCTAGTATTTCCCCTCCCAGCAAGTGAATCCAGAAATCCGACACAATAATTCAAGATGAGTCCAGCCAGAATATAATGATACCAGTAAATGATTCCAGAATGATTCCAGTAATAGAGGCCAGACGATAAATGTGTGTCATATACATGAATCCAGAAATATCTATACGTGTTGTAACAGAGAATCGCATACAACTAACTAGAACTGAAGTACAGTAATTGACAAGTAATTGAGAGAACTATGAGAGAATGTACTCGCCTGATACTCTAAAAAGAGTAGTGTAATATCAGATGTCTGCACCGGAGTCACAATATCCTAAATAGAGCAGTACATGTTATCATATGTTTAAAATAAGGTAAATGAAGTTTATGATGCAATCTACATGACTTCTAGGCCAATCTAGGTCAAAGTTAACTCTAAGTCAAACCTGGTCAACTGTCTAGGTCCAACTAGGTCAAAGTCAACTCTAAGTCAACCTTGGTCAACTGTCTAGGTCCAACTAGGTCAAGGTCAACTCTAAGTCAAACCTGGTCAACTGTCTAGGTCCAACTAGGTCAAACAAGTCAAACTAAGTCATGTTAGGTCATACTAGGTCAATTTGGTCACATTTAGACTCAATGTTGACTTTTGGTCAACTTCAGTCAATCCTGAACTATTGGGTCAAACCTTGGTCCATCTAGTCTAAATCTAGGGTTTTGACTAACTAGGCTATTCTAGTGAGTGGCAAATGTGATATCAAAACTACATCCTATCACTCATCTATATGTTACCCTTCTCTCTATTTCTAGAACTCCACAAGATACTTAGCCCTTCTCTACATATTTGCTACAAACCCCAACTCTTTTCTCTAATATGGTACCACTGATACCAAGCAACTTATATATATATATATATATATATATAATTACTATAATACATATATATCCTATATGTGACTGTCATAACTTATAAGGGACTAAACTGAACACAAAAAGAAACACTTAGACTGACTAATGAGTATCCAGGCCACTGAGCACAACCCTTACACAATGTGACACCACACAAAGTGACACCACACAATGGCACCACACCCTCTAATATGGACAGCAACAATGATATGGACTCAAACTATTTCCCTTCACTTCAAAACACCAACCAAGCCATGCCTAAAACCCAACTTCCTACAAGGGAAGGATCCCCTGCTGCCTAGTGCAGTAGGGCAGCTGCTGCTACTGCCTTTGCTATATGCAGTTGCTAAGCAACTGCTGTTGCCTACTGTTGTTGTGCTAATGCTGCTGCAATTCTCTGCTAGATCAAGCAAAGCCAAGCCACACATTCCTCAAACTCCTCATGCTAAACACCCATGACTCCCATCTACAAATGCTTTAATCAAAACCCCTATAACCATCCTGAATATTCTCTATATTAACTCATCCTATGATACTAACAAATATATCCATCTCACATATACTAATATCTAACCAAGACACAAACTCTAACACATACACATTAGAATAATAACAAATCCAAATATGATACTTGATAACTAACTCTGAAATCACAAAACCTATTGCTATGTATGTGTCAATGTGATGTGTATGTGGGTGTGTACAAGTGTGTCAAGTGATAGAAAACAAGTTATGTGTGTTGGCCAATCTCAGGAAAACTGATTCTCAGATTTTAACATATACCCAAATTTCTCAGGAATAACATATCAAACCAATCTCAGGTTCATCAACTGTACAGTGCTCAAAATCAGTTCTGTGTGTGTGTGAAGCTTGGTGTGTGGTATATAGAGGAACATGTGTGTATATCGAGTGGAACAAGTGTCACAGTGTCAATGACAGGGAAGAACAGTGTATGAGAGTTCAAATTAGTGAGTGTGACAAATAGGAACTGAACCAATGCTGGACCAAATGAATTTCAGAATTTGGTAGAGTGTATCTCAGGAATGTGTAAACAATTTTTAGGAAAACAGAATTTAAAGCTCAATTGACATTCAATAATCAGTGAACGTATGTATCAGTCGACCCTTCAACCCATTCCCATATCGATTCCCATTCAAAGAGCAAAAACCCAAATCTAACATGTAAAACCCAACTAGCAGTATCTATTACATATGTAGGAATCAAATATGATGAATTAAAACACAATTTAAAATAGTTTTAAAATGAAATCAACCTCAGGATATCCAAATTAGAACTTGAGTATCAGTGATTAATGGGAATGCACATTTCGAAATCAATCATATTAGAAACACCAATTAAATGGTTGGTAAGCAATCCCCCACACGTACACGTGTCCCCAGGAATCCTTTCGTGTCACCCTAGAGCCGGACACGGTGTGTCTACGTCTAGAATTACATACAGATACTGCATAGCACGCAGCGTCGTGCACGCGTGCGTGTCACTCCAGGACACAACATGTTGTACGACACAAGTCGTGGTCATGCCCACATGTCCGCCTAGGATAGGGCTAGGGGTCTAACACCCTGCATCGCGTCCCCGTGTCCCCGTGTCCAAAATAAATGAGCGTGTCAGTGGCCGAAAAGCTCGCGTGCACAGCGCGCGCGCGCGTCCATTGCGAGGAGGAGAACTCCTCGCACACTGCACCAATTAGCCACAAATTTTGGGAGGATGATTTCAGTCAGTTCCCTGACATCCTCCCAAAATTTGGCGTGTCCACGTGTCCGACACAGTGAGATATCCTGCCCGTGATGCAGGACAGTGCACTCGTGTCGTGCACGCGTGTCCAACACTAAAAAACGACACAAAACGACACCAAAATACCTAACATCCTTCACAAAAATTAATGTACATATATAGATCTATAAATTCATGCAATTAGATTTACAAAAGTCAAAAATAATTTCCTAAGCGATATTTCATTAAACACCTACACTAACACATTGACACGTGCCCGATACGGACACCAAACGGACACAAAATTGACCCAAACTTCTGGGACAGCTAGGGGTCTCCTAGATCTAGCCCTAAATGGAAAGAAAACAGAAATTTAAATCAATTTGGGGGGTTTTACCTATAGGTGCAAAAAGCTTAGAAAAGCTCCAAATGGGGGGTTTTCCTCTTGATGGCCAAATGCTCCAAATTGATCCTAAACTGAAATTAACCTCCAGAAATGATAACTATACAGAAATTAGAACCTAATGCAAAAGACTAGGATTAAAAAGGAATTAAAATGGATTTATGGAGATTTTTGGAAGGGGGAAATACCTTTCTTTTCCTAGGTGTTGAAATAAAATAAAGAAGGAGGCAAGCCCTAATGAATAAGTGTTTATATAGGGTGGGGATCCCTATGGCTAGTCATAAGCTCAATTTAGGATTAGGGTTTACTAAAATGGCCCATGGGCTTAAGTCATGATCAAACAATCATTAAGCCATAAGTCATTTCATGAAACCATAAGCTATGACTTAAATTCACTTAAACTAATCTTTCTAGTCCTAAATTAGTTTCTAATGGCTAAAAGTAGGTTAACCTAAGTTAGACTAGGGTCACCATGGCTAGGGTTAGCTTCTAGGCTAATCCACCAGGTCTCAACAAGTCAAAGTCAAACTAGAATTCGCCAATTAAATAAATCATCAAATAATTCAAATAAGTCAAAATAACCAAATTATCCCCAGGCTAAAATGATAATTACATCATTCTAATGACATGGTCAGGCTCTAGGTCAGACAGTCTCTCAAGTTACACTAGCAAGACCTCAAATCATAAGCCATGACTTAAAATAGTTTTAAATTGATTAAAATCACCAAAAATCATAATATGATTTAAATACCAATAAATAATATTTATAAATACAAAATTTCAAAAATACCCTCATTTCAGAAACTGGGTGTTACATATTTCCTTTAGCTGTCCTAACACTTATGACCATTACCACCCAATGTAACTATATCTTCGTCTTAAGCTACTCGTCCTTTCCTTCGACCCTATACCGGCTAACGCGACTTTTTAATCTTTTGGAAACCTTAGAATTATCCCAAATCATTGTCTTAATCGTGCTCTTAACCTAGATGACTAGTACTCCATTTTTTTTTCTCAATGAACCATATCCCTAAGTCCCTAAATTATTCTATTCGATCTACTCGATCCCTTCCTATTCCCTAAATTCATGTTATCATAATTTTATCGCCTTAACTAGTGACCCTTATTTGATTCCATATCCATGATTTATTTTTGTCTCTCTAAATACATGTTTGTGTTAAATGCCATCTCCTTGCCTCGCCTAATGATTTGATCATAATCCGTATTAATATACCCTTGTACTTTCTTAACCCCCTACTTATTCATAATTTCGAGGACGAAATTCTTGTAAGTTGGGTAGGATATAAACCCCCTGAAAGTTCACTATGGATTTTTTTTTGTATTATGTTGGTATTTGTGCGCCACGTGCGTATACACATATACGAGATATTGTATTTTTATATATAAAATATTTTATTATGGATTCAAATATATAAGAATAAATAGTTTTTTTTTTTATTTATTTTTATATATAGAGTGAATATTTTGTATATCAATATTTCTGCAAAAGCTTAAGTCAAACTTTTATATTTAAATTTCAAAAAAGGCCTTTATATATACAGGTATATGTAATAGTTTAAGAAATAATATTTTCCTTTTAAATAATATGTACTATACCAGAAACATAAGTTTTATGTAAAATATTATTTGCATGCTTGTATATGAAATTTAATTCGTGTATATATAATTTGAATTTTTGAAATTTTTAACTATTTTATCTAAACATATTAAAAAGGTATTTTTGAATTTATTTCATATTAATGTTTAAATATTTATTGTGAGTTTTTGAAATTAATTAATTTTATTATTATTAAAAAGATATTTTGAAATTAATTATGATAATTTAAATGGTGATTTTTATTTTATTTATTTAATTTAAATAGTTAATTTAAATATGTGATTTATCTATATCTAAGTTGAGTTTGAATTTATTAGAACTCAATTGGATTAGATTGAGATTGATTGATTTAAATTTAAGCAGTTAATTATCTAAAGGGGGAATTGAATTTTCTAATCCATATCAATCTAGGAGTCCACCTCCTATATAAGGAGAGGCTCCTTGCTCCTTCCTCATAATTTTCATCAGCCAAAATACACCATAGAAGTGTTGTGTACCGTGTCGGTGTCTAAAATTTCCACTATAATCAATTTTTACATATACATCGCATCCCCTCCGTGTCGGACACACCCCCGACATAATCGAAATTTCTAACCTGAACCCCATCCCCGTCGTAATTGCAGCCCTCACAAATCAATCTCCACCTCCGCCCTCGTCATCCCAGCCACCTGTCCATCTCCACTTCTCCAAACGTTGTCGTCCCCTAGTCATCACCACCACAATCACAGACTAACCAGTTCGACCACCCTACCACAACCAACTACACCACACCCCCTATGGCCGTCAACACCACCACTGGCTTTCCAATTATCACCACCACGGCCACTCCATGAGCAGCGAACACCTAGCCCTCGGCTCTACCCAAACCCCCAAAATTCGTCACCATCACCGTCATAAATGGAAAACACAAAACCACAACCATCCCGCCGTCGTTATCATCATCACCACCACACTCGTGGACATCTGCCTACCCGCCATGGCGACAACCACAGCCAAGACAAACAAACAAACACAGTCACCGCCACCGCGACCGGTCGTCCACTTGAAACCCCTAAAACCGAAACCAAAACACCACCATCACCGCCACATACCTCCGTGATCCGTCGACTCCTTCGCGACCCCGACAGTCCCGACCGGTCGGCCACGAGTCCGCTATCGCCGCTAGCACAGGGAGCCCTTGAACCCTTTCCCGATCATCCACCCCCTCTCCTCTGTCGAACAGGCGCCAGCCCTTGCCGCCGCCAAACTCGTGCACCGCCCGCTCGAATGGCCCCGCGCGTCCGCCTCCTCCGCGTGCGCCATGACGTCCGTGCCCGAGGCCCATCTCCTCCCTTCGCGTCTTCCAGCCGGCCGTGCCTCCACCAAAACCCCTACGTCCGCCGTGGCTAGCACCACCGCACCCCCTCTCTCTCTCCCGCTCTCGCCCCCATCTCCCCCGTGCTTCTTCACCGCCGCTTCTCTCTTCCTTTCCTTATGCCCTAGCTCCCTCTCTCTCCGTCGGAGCAGCCACCGCCGACGACTCCACTCCGATCCTCTGCTCCCTCTACCTCCGCTCACCCCTTCTCTCTACAGCTCCCCATTTTCTTTTGAGTCTCTCTGTCTTCAAGAAAATGGCTGCTATGGTTTTGTTTATGTTTTTGTTGTTGTTGTTCTTTTTAGTTTTTTTAGTATTTCTTTCTATTTAGTTGTGTTTCTATTTTTTTGGTGTTTGTTATTATTTTTATTTTATTTTATTAATTGTTTTTTTGTCCCTCTCAAAATTATTATTAATATTATCACTATTATTATTATTACTATTATTATTATTAGTGTTTCATTAGTAAACATCTATAATTTAAATATTTAAATATATTTTATTTGAGATATACTTTTGGACAACTGTCTATATGTATGCATGTGTTCTTTACGACAACTGTATATTAGTTATTATACCTTATTAATATTAGTATTATTGACAATATTTCAGTTGTTATTTTTATTATAAGTATCATTGTTATTTGTAAATAAATTTATTAGTATTTTCATAGTATGTTAAATATATATATGGTACTAGGCTTGCCCTATATTATTTTCAAAACTGGATTTCGAAGACTAAATATGTTGTTACAATATTAATACTTATTTTGTATGCTAAGAAGTATTTTGATAAAAGTAGGTTACCCTAAAAATATGGTTTTCAAAGAATGTTTATCTAAGGTAATTTTATTGAAATATCGTTTCTGTCAAAAATCAAATTTTACAAATTTACTATTTTTAGGAAAAAAATAATAATTTTGTTGACTCTTAAGTATTTTTCACATTCTTATCTTGACTTATAAAAAAAACCATTTTTTTAGTATTATAATTAGTTTTCTGAAATCATAAAATTATTATTCGTCAAAATTTTCTTTATTCTTCCGTCCGTGATCAACCCCCTCTTTCCTATTCCATCGCCAAATTTTGTACATCCTCCCATCAACCCTAGTTAACTTGATTATTGTGGACCCGATGGAGCAGTCTGTACCATCATCGGAGACCGTCTTGCATAGTTGTAACATCAAGGTTATATTTTTGCCATATTGATCATCGCAAGCACACCAGGCGTCCTACCCGGCAAGTATACCTTGCTAATTTACTGTCATATTATTTATTTTCAGCATTATTTACTTTGTTTTATATTTGTTAGTTTCCTTTGTTATAAACTGCGCGTCCAAGACATACTTGGGTGCAAGCGACTTTATTAGTCGTTACTTTATTTTTACGCATGTTAACTTAGTTTTAGCGGACTACCTTCTTGATGTGGGACATTCTTATATCTCCCTTGGCTATGACGCACACACTACACGATTTGAGACAGTTTGCTAGGGGCACGACTTATGGACTGGCCATCTCTATTGTCGTGTGACGGATAGATCGTAACTGCTACGATTAAGGTATAGAGACTCGAGCAGTTACAAAAATGGACGAGATATGGACATGACTTGGACAGTGTGGAAAACATTGGGGAGGACAGTCACTAGTGCGTATGGGAATCCAAATAGGTAAACCACAGTCTCCAGATGGAACTATGGCAATTTATATTTGCAGATGCCCTCTGACGTCTTGGACGTTACGGACGAATATAGATGACTGGATGCCAGTTACTTACATGTAGCCTAAATCCCACCCTTGTGCATGAAAGTTGTCCTCTAAATTGTACAATAGATGGTTAGCATTCCCTTTTGCATATTGGTGTCTAGGAGAGTCTTGCATATTATTATTGTTTTGACAGTTCATATTAGCTTGTTCTTCCTATATCTTGTTACATCCCTCTGAGGACCTGGTTATTCTTTAGGTGTGTGTTCATGTCTTCCGTAGGTACTCTAGTCGAGGTCGTGGTCTTCTCCATTTCTTCGAAGATGACGTGCCTTGGATATTTCTTGCTACTTTTGCCAATTCATTCGTATGTCATGTATCTCTTTTCTTTTATTAGTTGGTAGTAGATTTGTCTCCGCCCAACTACATGTAAACAGACAAATTCTTACTTATTTCTATAAAAGCTTGATTTTATTTTGTGGATGAGATTAGTTAGATGTGGTTTACTGTATTTTACAGCTTACGTATATTTATTATACGGCTGGCATGTCTACGTTCCTAGTCCTACGTTTATTGGGACTGGGGCGTTACATGTACTGCTATATTGGGCTGCAATTGAGCTGGCACGTGGCAGTCGCAGAGATTTGGTTGTTGCTGAGATCTTGGGTGGTTAATACCCATTCTTTGAACAGAACTGAGTCAAGGGATGCGTGGCGTATGCCTGTGGCTCAAAGATCTCAATTTTGGAAGAAAGAGATCTATCGGGGTGCGCCTTGGATCGGGCGCATGGAGGCGACTTAGTCTATGTATTTTAGGCATCATAGACGAGTCTGGGCGTATGACTTTTGAGGCGTATGCAGAGCTTCACATTTGTTGTTTGAGATTAGAAGTAATCCTGGGGGCACACGACCACTAGGGAGCAAGCAGTCTTCTGGGCGTATGGCCACGAGGTGCATACAAATGATCAGTCTGCCGTGAAGAAATTGTTGTCGACCTAAGGTGTAATGATGGTGCTGTCATCAGCGGCGCTTTATTTTTTGTAAAGGCTGTTGATTGGACATCTTCGGGAGACGTGTAGCCGCCCTTTGTCATTCAGTATTAAATGTTTGATTGAGAGGGTTGCATTGGTTAATGCCAATCTGGGCACATGGCTATGGCCCGCGGGGCACATCCATGGGGAGTGCATGATATCGACGGCACATCTGCCAATATGTCGTATCCTCTTTGGTCCGTCTATTGAGTTCTCCGAGACGTTAATGGTTGCTTTGACTTAGCCGAATACGAGGCGACGGATGTATTTGCTATTAATGCAGATTTATTGCAAGGAATTTGGAACATTGGCCATTTGGCACCAGGGTGTAGGCTGCCTGTACTTATAAATAGCCATATGAGGGAAAGCTTTGCTTTCATTCTTCAAAAGATAAACTTGGCCGGAGCTCTGTCTTGGCGAACTTTCGAACTCAAGCTCTTCCCGAGGGTGAATATGCGCTGTCCCAGTCTTCTCGTCGCTCTGAGCTTCTGTGATAGTGTCTGTTGCATCCAAATATCGGGATCGTCGAGTCCCGACACAGGCCGATGGTGCATGTTGCATCCAAAGATCGGGGCAGCCGCGCTCCATCTTTCGTTATACAGATAGAGTCACAAGTTGCCGAGTGTGCCTGTTGCTTTCGAAGATCGGGGCGTCGTGCCGCGATCCCTGTCGAGCTAGGAGAGCTCCTCCTCCTGCTACATAAGGACTGATTGGTGCTGTTGAGAGAGAGTGATTCGCTCTGACTATGCACGGAGATGCGCATACGTTAAGATGCTAGAATAATGTGCCTGGACGAGACAACAGAGTGATACGCCTGACATATGATGCGCCTGGCAGATGATACGCCTGGCAGGAGGTGCATGGCAGTTTGCTTCATCTGGCTATAGCTTTAGGATTTTCCTTCTTTGTAGAAGTTCTCCTTTGTAAAGCCTTTCTTTAGACATGTAATAAACTTTCATATGAAATAAAATTCCTCTTTTGAATGCCTTTAAAATTGTACTTTTCTTTGCTGTGCCAAGTATCTGTTTGAGCTTCCCTGGCGCATTGGAGTTGGTCGCCTGGTTGGGTTTAGCGCATAGGATTCTGGCCTATAGATGTGCCTGAATTTCCATGCTTTTACAAGACCCCCTTCAAAATTTTCAAAACTTTCTGTGCAAGTTTTAGAATACTCTGAGTAAGAAGCATGGGGATTAACGACTCTGGGCCATGCCCCTCGCTTAGGCGCATGGATTTTTTGGTGTATAGTCGTTCTGTGCGTTGCTGTGGGGAACGCTTGTTGCTAAGGTGTATATTATTGGGGTGCATGCTTCTTCTGAAGAGATAATGCCTCGATCTTCGAAAAGATTAATGTTGATCTTTTGAAGATAAGTAGCCATCAATTTTTTGATACCCGAAGTGACTGATTGCTGATGTCACGCCTCATCGGTTCGTGCGAGGCCAAGCCTATAAATAGACGGCTTGTGAGGAAAGAGAGTCTTCTACTTTTTTGTAAAAGTTTTCTTCTTCCTCAGAGCTTTTTTCTTCCTTCTTTTCTTTATCACAGAGATGGCTCCCAAGACTCCCCGAGGCGGTGCTGCTAGCGAGGAAGGGGCCGAGGCAAGGAACCCTTGGAAGTCAACACGGAGGAAGTCCCCCTCGTTATGGCGACCCATGCCGACGTTCACCCGGAAGTGCTCGGTAGGTATTCTCTTGCCTTTGTCTTTATTACAGTGATGTTGGGGTGACCCGACTGCAGATGGGCTGTCTCATGTTGATGTGTTTAGGCTGACGCGCATGGACTTTTGTCCTGATGATGCGCTGAAGCCCTTTCAGCTGACGCGCATGGACTTCAGTCCTGATGATGCGCCGAAGCTCTTTCAGCTGTCGCGCATGGACTTAAGTCCTGATGATGCGCTAAAGCTTAGGTTCTCTCTGCGCGCATGGGTTTTGACCCAGTTTGATGTGCCAGATTTGTTGATGTACCTCAGATACTTGTTTTGAGCTTCTGAGTCTTTATGCTAAATTTTTTTTGACTCTGTTGTAGTATCTATACCGAAGGTGGAGGCTCTCGTAAAGGAAGAGATACCGCCACCTCTCGTCAAACAAGAGCCGGTGACCATTAAGGAGGAGACGTTATCAATGGACGAGGTCAAGGAAGAACCGATGACCATCAATGAAGAGATTGCTCCCAATATTGAAGTTAAGAAGGAGCCATCGTCAGAGAGTAGTAGCATCGGGACTGACCCTCCTGTCCCTACAGAAGACCTCAACCAAATTGAGCCTTCATATACAAAGTGGCTGAGGGAGTGGTACATGCCTCAACGCAACTATGATCCCTGGTTGTGAGGATTCGTAGGTTGCTTTGCAGTCGCCGTTTTCGAAAATATGAATAAAGTCAATGTCCCTATTTTGTCTTAGAAACCCGAAGATATAGTTTACTTTTTTTTTGATGTCGATGTAATCTTTTACTTTCTGTTTAGCTGAAGAAAATGAAAGAACTTTCTACTTTGTTCATTTCCTGTGATTTTTGTGGACCCATTATCTATTGCGCACCTTGGTTTCTGGGTGCAGATAATAAATTACTTATGGAGGAAACTGACACATTCACTCAGAGCTAATATGGACGTGTTGAATATGGAGTAATTTTTATGTAGACTTATCACCCTTGGCGTACCTTGGTGTTAGGTACGGATAATAAGTTGAAAGAGAGGACCGATATATTTACTCAGAGGTAAGGTGTACATAGTAAATACGGGCTAACTGGTGGAGCTTTCCTACTCAGAGGTAATATGGACATGGTAGGAGTGAACTCTGTGGGGGGTTTATAGAATAACTCAAAGGTAATATGGGCGTTGATGTTCTATAGTGCAACAACACAGGGATTGTTGTGCGGAATATTTACTCAGAGGTAATATGGACGTGGTAAACATTACCTTTAAGCATGATCTTACACGGTACGGGATCCTACTTTATGAGGTATAGAGAAGCAACTTAGAGGTAATGTGGACATTGTTGTTCCTCTACTGGGGATAGAATACAACGAAACAGCTGGGTTCCAGAAGCATATAATTTGTCAAGAGAAGGGGTGTGAACTTGGTTTTGTCAAGTTTACCAATCCTCTCTCTGGGGGGAGGCAATACTCTCGACGGAGGTCAAGAATGGTGCTTCCCTAAGGATTTATCGTCGATGGGAAGTGCGGTTGTTAAGTTGGCTGACAGCACTTTCTTGAAGACTGAATCGATGCTGGTGTTGGAGTCCCACGTTTAAGTTTCAAATGAGTAAGAATGTATGACATCCTCTGCTTCTGATTCTTCTGGAGTTGTTGGAGGCGTGATATAGCCTACCCCCGTCGGGTACGGTGATAGTAGTCTTGCGGCTTCCCTTTTGGCACTGGAAGTCGTAGGGGAAGGCGTCGACCTTTGTTGTAGTTCAGACCTTGACCGCTCTTCAAGTTGTAACCCATCTTTTGGATGAGATACTTGGCTCGATCGTTGTACCGGTAGATTTACATTCTGTCAGTATCGAGTTCTGGCTCTGTCGGCGGGAGGTCTTGGTGACGCTCGACTTTGCCAAAGATAATGGAATTCTCATCCTTGTTCCGAGGTGGGACTATGTAATAGACTCATTGGTAATGATGACTCGATTTGCATGAATTACAGTCGTTATTTGTGTTTGCAATGACTGTAGAGCATTATTTTGAGTGTACATAGTATTCCAATGTGGAAGAGTAGAATAATTGAAAGACACTCTGTTATTGATAAAATACAGAATCTTGTTCCGAGGTATTACATCATCGAGGGATGGGGCTTCGACATTAGCCGATATGTACTCTACAAGTTCTTCATCAGTGAGAACTGGAGCAGTCTTGGGAGGTTCAAGAGAGTTTTTGGGAGCTTGGCCCATGCTGGCTCCTGGGACTGTGCTGAGAAGGACGTCGAGGTCTTCTCTTATGGCCTGACGGGCACTGACAACTAAGGAGGCTTGTCTTTGAGCCGCACCTTTAGGGGAGCCTCGGTTGGTGTGCCGGGAGCTAGAGCCTTTCCTCGAAACTTGGCTACAAGGGGAGCCGCTACTTGAGGGGGCTTGCCTTTGAGGCATATCTTTAGTAGAGCTTCATTGGGTGCAGTGCCCGGAGAAGCTGGCACTTTTCCGTGGAGTTTGACTATCATAGGAGCCGGTGTTTGAGGCGACCTCCCTTTGAGTTGCACTTTTAAGGGAGCATTGATTATCAAGTCCGTCTCTGAGTCAGCTTCAACCTCAGCTTCTGCCTCGTCATCAGCATCATTGGTTTCATCTTCGAGATGAATTGATTTGTATAGGTCGGCATCGGTAAAGAAGGCTTCAATCCCTCTGAATGGATCAACATCAGCAAACTCTATTCGGATGACGCCGCTAGTGGATACGTATTTCATATATTGGTGGAGGGTGGATGGCACCACCATGTATTCATGTATCCACGGCCGTCCTAACAGGATGTTGTAGTTGACGTCTGCATCCATAACATAGCAAGTCACCTCGGTCTGGAGATCGTCGATGTGACACTTCAAACGGATCTTCTCCAGTGGCTCACTCTTACTGGCGTTGAAACCACTGATGGTAGTGTAAGACGCCATCAGGCGATGCATTGGGATCCCCAGTGTCTGAAGTAGAGTTCGGAGGATGATGCTGAGAGAGGATCCAGGGTCGATCTGCATTCGATCCACCTTGATGGCACCGACATACCCTGTGTAATATAGGGGTCTGTTGTACCTGTTATTCTTGAGCAACATATCCTGTTGAGTGAATGTGATGTTGGGGATGATCTCTCCCATATTATGATAGTGCGGACATGCTGTAGGATCGTCGTCAGGCTGCTTGACCTGACTGATGAAAGACTCGACGTCCTTCAGGGCTTCGCAGAGAGCTTCCCGAGTATCTTTGGATAGGCAGAGGAGCTCGAATAGGGAAAGCCGTGCTGGAGTAATGGCTAGTTGTGCCAGTATGTCAAAGTTGTGGGGCTTGGTTGACCCCAAAGTATTGTCTTTTCGAAGAGGCCTGTCGAAGCGGGCCTCCTTCTGCTTTTGTTTTTCAGCTGTAGGAGGTTGGGATGAACCTTCTCCTTGGACAGCTGTGGTGATGATGGGAGGCGCCACTTCGGCTGGAGCCTCCTTTGGCTGGGCGTTCTGCTGTGAACGTGTTTGTACGGGCAGTGCTTCCTCAAGGGAGAAAGTCACCATTCGACAAGACTTGGTCTTCTTACTTTTGCTTTTGGAGGTAGAGGGTACCCCCGGTTGAGTTAGTTCTGGAACGAGATCCGGGTGAACCCACATGATCTTCCCCTTGGATATTGTGAGTGGTGTGAGCCCACCCACGTTGTCACGGGTTGGTGGAAGGTTGAATACTTCCATTGTCGCCTTTGGGATGGGGATGACACTATCTTGAGCTGTGGTAGGCGGTAAGGTGCCAAACTGGAGCAACACCATGTTGGTCGAGACTGTCTTCTTTTTGTAATCGACTGAGATAACGTTCGCATTGATCATGTACTGTATGTAGTCTTTGAGGACATAGCAGTCTTTGGTTGGATGTCCGATGAACCGATGGTAATGACAATACCTCGGGTTGCCGACTCTGCCTACTTCGTCTGGACGCTTGGGATCTGGTAACTTGATTTTGTCGTCCTGCTTCAACATCTCGAAGAGTTGTAAGGTATCTTCATCGCTGAAGGAGTAGACCATCTTTGAACTGGGTACAGGAGGAGGCCTCTGAGCAGGACCTTGCGTTGTGTTAGACGCATTGACAGTCAATGCCTGCTTCCCTTTCGCTTCACGGCTGCTACTATTGGTCGCAGGCCATTTCCCTTTGTCATCAAAGGTGGAAAAGTTAACCCCCAAAAGGCGAGTGTTACGTGCCTTTTTCTTAGCAGCTTCGGCTTCGATGATCAATGAACTCCAATCTGGCGGAGGAGTGGAGTTGAGCCAGAGCTTGATCACGGGGATCATGTTTATGCTGCAGGACTCGATGTGTGCATGTTTCGGCATGTCTGGAGGCAACCTTAGGCATGCTTGTCGGAAACGCTCGATGAATTCTCGAACAGTCTCCATCTCAGTCTACCGTACTTCTATTAGAGAGGACATGGTGATGTCTCTCCCTCCATTGTAGAACCGATCAAGGAAGAGGTGCGTCAAGTCATCGAAGGACGATATGGAGTTGTCAGGTTGAGGGCAGTACCAGTCGTAGGCAACTCCTTTCAGAGCTCCGACAAACAGGCTCGTGAGCAAGGCATCTTTTTCGAAAGATGCCCCATCTGAGACTGAAAGTAGGTCAAGTACCGACGAGGAGAGTCCTTCCCATCGTATGGCGTCAGTGTATATGGTTTATACTTGGAAGGATAAACCATCTTGTTCCACTCCAGAGGGTAAGGTTGAGGAAGCCCCAACTTCTGACGTTCTTTCTGCCGGTTTCGGGCCTCGAAGCGTTAACGCAGGTCCCTGATCATCTCGGCCAAGTCTTCTGTCGAACTGGGAGCAGGTGAAGGCGGTACGGCCTGAAATTGGATATTGGAAGGAGCTGACACTCGCGGTGCAGTGTGATGCTTCGCCCCTAAAGATACCCGTTGAGGGCGTATAGTTGAATCTCTATTGGCCCCTGGATCGGGGCTAGTGGAGACAGGTGCCCTTGCCAGAGTGGTTCGAATGTCGAACACCGCCTGGGTCAGGATCGGTATAGAGGCAGAGAGAGTCTTGAGACTCCCCTCAAGCATGTCTATACACTGCACGATGTCCAGCGGTGGAGCGTCTGATTCTCCTTCATCACCACCCTCTGCCATGTAGGCTGTCATGACATGGGTGGAAGTGGATGGATCGGACGAGGCTTCACTCTCGACCTTACTTTTCTGTAGAGGGGATTCTTCCTCTGAGGCCTCGTGTTGGCTACCCACAGCTACGTCGGAGTCGGTTTGTCGATGCACTTCTTCGTCTTCGAGGGGAGGGTTGTCAGAGGCATGACTACCCCCGGCTGTTGCTTCTGTCAGGGCCTTGCTCCTCGCTCGGGTGCGTTCGTACACCCCTAGGGATAGGACTACTATTTTGCTCTTCCTCAACTGAATCTTAGATGTAGAGGCTGAGGAGTTGGTGGTTGTCTTTCTCAAGGATGAGGAGACAACATAACAGAAAGCGATCTTGGGCTCCGCTTCATCTTCAATTGGCACTTTCTTTCCGAGGCGACGTCGGATAGGTGTCGTAGTTTGTAGTCGCCGAAACACGGACTGCCTTTGTGGTGGAGCCGCTGTTTTACAATAACAGCAATTGATGGTAACCATGGCACATATGTGACCTGCGAAGGACATATCGTGCTTATTGGTCGTCTCTCCTGATCTGCGTTTGTGACTGATCACAGTACGCGAATCATGTTGGAAGAGTTTTACTTTAACACCCCCATCAGGTGCATCGCCCAGCCAAGCACCGGGGCAGTCATGTGAATATTGTACTCCCTGATTTGGTTCACGCGTATGAGATGCACCCAGATCATTGGTAGAGGAACCGCATTTATGGCAACTTGTGTCCACTTCATGTGCGTCACCCAGGTGGGTGCATGGACTCAACATTGCAGTTGCCCAGCCAGACTTGGTTCGAAATGCAGTAGATGCCCCAAGCGGGACAGGGACTTTGAGGGTCGACTCGTTTCTAGCACAGATGCACCTGAGTCGACTCTGTACATATTACCATCAACAGCACACATAATTTTGGGTGCATGCTTCTGGTCCACTATTGGCTTAGCACATTTGTGGCACATGGCCTGTGCTGTCTTGGATTTCTTTATACTAGCCCGCGAAGGCGTATAGTACTGTGAATCTAATGATGTCTCTCCATGACAGTGAGTGAGTCTGTTGAAGACAGACGTTCTCTCCTGCGCACCAGAGCTCATACGTTGGAGATTGGTTGCACCTCTGCTCTGTTGGCACATCTTCTTCGGTTGGCAAGAAGACGGTTGGGGAATACAGTCAACACTGCGCTTCCCAGACAGATGTGCGGCACCAGTAGGTGCATCCTTGTTGCTGAGAGCGTCAACAGAAAGGGCTAGCTGCGGTGGCACGTCCCCTTTAGTGATAGTGCCAGGTGCATCGGCCATGCAAACCCAGACTTGGCGAGTCTTCTTCGGCTTTGGCAGCCGCTTCGAAGGACTCGCGCTGCCTTCAGAGACGAACTCCTCATACGCCTGTTGATTGAGGTGCACCACAAGTGTTTTGTGGGAGGAACCGAGTTTGATGTCGTCAGATTACGATACAACTTTCTCGTTGGAGGAGAAAGAAGTTCCCAGCAGAGTCGCCAGCTTGTTTATCATCGAAAATACGACAAGATTTTGTTGACTAAAACTTTGGTATTTCAATTACATACAGAATAGTATATAATGTAGGACTTAGATGTAGTCCTAGGAGTACATTTTTATTTTTATCTAGGAACTGTGTCGGTGGAGCGAATGGTAATAGTTGAATCCGTTGACGATCTGACGATGATCTTGAACTCTCTGAAGGTCTGGGTTGCTTTGGATGCCGGAGTGTTGCAAGGAGAAGCGGACGTTAAGTGTCTTTTTCGGCCTCTGTGGAGGTGCTTCGCTCTGAGTATGTATGTCTGTCCTCGTCTGTATGTGTGTATGGTGAAGGAATGATCCTTCTATTTATATATAGCAGGCTGGCTGCTCATGCGCGCATATGTCAGATGTGCCTGGACATGGGGATGCCACGTGGCTGATGCTGGCGGGGGCGCATGGTTGATGCGCACTGGATTGAAGTTGAATTTGCTGGAATACTGCGCTCGGCTGCGATAGAGCTGGCATGTGGCAGTCGGAGAGATTTGGTTGTTGCTGAGATCTTGGGTGGTTAGCACCCATTCTTTGAACAAAACTGAGTCAAGGGACGCGTGGCGTATGCCTGTGGCCCAAAGATATAGATTTTGGAGGAGAGTGATCTGTCGGGGTGCGCCTAGGATCGGGCGCATGGAGGTAACTTAGTCTATACGTTTTAGGCATCATAGATGAGTCTGGGCGTATGGCTTTTGAGGCGCATGCAGAGCTTCGCATCTGTTGTTTGAAATCAGAAGTAAGCCGGGGGGCACACGACCACTGGGGCGCATGCAATCTTCTGGGCGTATGGCCACGAGGTGCATACAAATGATCGGTCTACCGCATGGCAATTGTTGCCAACCCAAAGTGTAATGATGGTGCTGTCATCAGCGATGCTTCATTTTCTGCAAGGGCTGCTGATTGGACATCTTTGGGAGACGTGTAGCCACCCTTTGTCATTTTGTATTAAATGTTTGATGGAAAGGGTTGTATTGGTTAATGCCAATCTGGGCGCATGGCTATGGCCCACTGGGCACATTCATGGGAAGCGCATGATATCGACGGTGCGTCTACCAATGTGTCGTATCTTCTTTGGCTCGCCTGTTGAGTTCTCCGAGGCGTTAATGGCTGTTTCGACTTAGCCGAATACGAGGCGACAGATGTATTTTCTATTAATGCAGGTTCATTGTATGGAATTTGGAACGTTGGCCATTTGGCACTAGGGTGTAGGCTGCCCGTGGTTATAAATAGTCGCATGAGGGAAAGCTTTGCTTTTATTCTTCAAAAGTCGAACATGGCCGGAGCTCTGCCTTGGCGAACTTTCAAACTCGAGCTCTTTCCGAGGGTGAAGATGTGTTGCCGCAGTCTTCCTGTCACTCTCAGCTTCCGTGATAGTGTCTGTTGCATCTAAATATCGGGATCGTCGAGTCCCGACACAGGCCAATGGTGTCTGTTGCATCTAAAGATCGGGGCAGCCGCGCTCCCTCTTTCGTTATACAGGCAGAGCCACAGGTTGCCGAATGTGCCTGTTGCTTCCGAAGATCAGGATGTCATGCCGCGATCCTTGTCAAGCTAGGAGAGCTCCTCCTCCTGTTACACAAGGACTGATTGGTGCTGATGAGAGAGAGTGATTTGTTCTGACTATGCACGGAGATGCGCATACGTTGAGATGCTAAAATGATGCGCCTGGACGAGACATCAGAGTGATGTGCCTGACAGATGATGCACCTGGCAGATTATGCACCTGGCAGGGGGTGCATGGCAGTTTGCTGCATATGGCTGTAGCTTTAGGATTTTTCTTCTTTGTAGAAGTTTTCCTTTGTAAAGACTTTATTTAGACATGTAATAAACTTTCATATGAAAAAAAAGTCCTTTTTTGAATGTCTTTAAATTTGTACTTTTCTTTGCTGTGCCAAGTATTTGTTTGAGCTTTCCTGGCGCATTGGAGTTGGTTGCATGGTTGTCAAACCGAAAGGCATGACCAAAAACTCGTAGTGTCCATACCTTGATCGAAAAGCCGTCTTCGCAATGTCTTCCTTTCGAACCTTCAGTTGGAGATAGCCCGATCCTAAGTCAATCTTGGAGAATACTTTTGCTCCTCTCAGTTGATCGAATAGATCGTCTATACGCGGCAAGGGATACTTGTTCTTTACCGTCACTGCATTTAAAGCTCTGTAGTCGATGTACATGCGCACTGTCCCGTCTTTCTTAGGCCCAAAAAGAACGGGTGCTCCCCATGGTGACACACTGGCACGAATAAAGCCTTTCTCCAATAAGTCGTCAATCTGCGTCTTCATCTCTACCAACTCCTTCGGTGCTAGTCGATATACTTGAGATGAATTAGGCTCGGCTCCCGGAATAAGCTCAATAGAAAACTCGATGTCTCTGTCAGGCGGCAGCCTCGGTAAATCCTCGGGGAATACATCTTCGAACTCAGAGATGATAGGGTGCTGAGGGGTATACTGCATCATCATGTGAGTCCCTAATGTGGGTGCATCAATACTCTCTCCTTCTTCCTTGGTGAACTCGAACTTCGTCGCATTCGGTGGTCTAAAGACGATACTGCCCCTATGGCAGTCTATAAGGGCAAAATATTGGCTTAGCCAGTCCATTCCGAGAACCACGTCGAATGTCGGCATAGTCTCTCTACCACATATAACTATAGGACAAAGTCTACAAACACCACTAACAGGTACAACTCCTCCTCCAGTGAGGATTCTAATATTCTTAGATAAGGGTGTGACGGGACTGCCATGTCTAGTGATAAAACTAGTGGCTATGAATGAATGAGTGGCTCCAGTGTCAAACAATATAATGGCAGGAAATGAAGCAACTAAAACCATACCTGCTATGACCACTGCCTCTGTCTCTATATCCTCAACAGCAAGTGGGAATGCCTTCCCATAATTCTGTCCTGGACCCTGAGCTCTGGCCTGGTTGTACTGTACGCCTTGAAGAGGTAATGGTGGGCGAGGTGCTCTTGCTACAGGCAGTAGTTTTGGAAGTGCTGGGGCTGTAGGCCTCGGGTTCTACCGTGCATGTACTATCGCATGTTGCTCCGGACAGTCCTTGAGCATGTGCTGGTTGGATCCATATCTCAAGCACAATCCAAGGCGAGTACTGCAGTCATTCTGGAGATGTCCTTGCTTTTCGCAGTAATGGCAAACATGCTTCTGGTAAGGTGGGGGCCTCTGCTGGTGCTATCCTGTGGGCCTCCTGATAGATCCTCCCTGAGTAGCTCGGGCTGGTGTAACTACTGCTATCTGGCGTCTCGATGTCTGCTGCTGCTCATTGCGAAGAATCTTCTGAGCACGAGCTTCTTCCAAGACAGCTGAATGGGAGACTCGAGACTAGGTAGTCGTATAAGACTTGAGCTCTGGTGCAAGCCCCTGATGGAACCTCCTTGCCTTCTCTAACTCCGTCGGGTTGAGTCCCACACGAAATCTACTCAGGCGATTGAACTCTGAGTCATACTCATCAACAGTCATATTTTCTTACTTCAGATGAATGAACTGGTCGTAAAGACCGTCTCGAACATGGATGGGGAAGAATATCTCATAGAATATATCATAGAACTGCTTCCAGGTGATCCCAGTGCCTAATCATCTCTTTTTCGCCTTTGTTTGCAAAATCAAAAGTATAAAACTTTATTGATACAAACTGTGTAATAAAGATTACAAGAATTCTGGGAAAATTACAACTATAGGAATCCAATCTAGATGACGATTGCTTTATCCCTTGGACGATGTGAACTTTGAAGACGGAGCCTTTGAAGTTGAAAACAACTCTGGAAACTGAAGGCAAAAGCCTCGGAAGTTGAAGGCAAAAGCCTCGGAAGAATGCAGCAGCACTTGAGCAAGAACTCCTGGACTCTCTGATCTCTGAATATTTGATATCTGATCCCCTTGAATGAAGACTTGAAACTCTATTTATAGAGTTCTGAAAATAACTAACTTTCAGTTATTCTAGACTGCGCAGGATGATTTACGCAGCAATTGGTTTGCGCAGCATTGGACTGCGCAGGCAGTTGCTGGGTCGTGGGCCAACTATCATGGACACATGGCATCATTTGATTGAAATGCGCATGATCGTGCATAAACAGTTGCCACGTAATGAGCAATTGATGGCATGAATGCCACGTATACTTTATCAGTTATGTTGATAGAATGCACCGACTAAACGGCGCAGCCTTGGTTTGCGCAGACTCAGAATGTACAGGAATGGATTGTGCAGACTCAGAATGCGCAGAAATAGATTGCGCTGCCAGCTGTCAGCCGCCCTCGAGCACTGTACGGCGCAATAAACGAACAGTCTCCTCGTTCTCCGTACTGTCAGTTGTCAGAAAGATTTGATTTGATTCAGGTAATGATGACTTCTGCCACGTCAGCCTGCGCAGTTGGAAGTGTGCGCAAACCAGTGTGCGCAATCGGATTGCTACACAATCTGTTGCCTGTGCAATTCATCAAAATGATGTATATCTTGATTCTTTGTCATTGTTGATTGATGTAACTTGATTTTTTAGGACCTACAAGACCCCCTTCAAAGTTTTCGAAAGTTGATTTTATTCAAAATTTCGAAATACTTTGAATTTTTGAATGTTAAATCACATTGCGCATGACGCTGAGCTGTCTGCGCAAAGCGAAGAGCCCCCAATTTTAGGCGCAATCCGTGGCAGCCGTTTCATATTTCGAAAACTATAAATAGCTATCTTTTCATTTTCAATTCTTTACTTTGCAATCTTTCGAGTTCTTGAGAGAAATCCCCCAAACCCTTGCTGTCCTCCTCCGACGACGACTGTCATGGCACCCCGACGATCCAATGCTGCCGCCACCACCGCCGCGAAGGGAAAAGCTCCGGCCGAGTCATCTGACAGAGTTGTACGGCGAGCATCTCGACACGAATCCGTGCACCCCGCTCTGAGAGGTAGTTGAACCGATCGAAAACCCCTTTTTAGGGTGATTCGACTTCCTTTGATCTTCGAAACTCATCTTTTTTTAGAGATGAGTTCAAATTGCGCCACCCTTTTTAGGATTTTGGTTGCATCAACTGCCAGTCCTTATTTTTATGAAGGCTGCATTCCTGCGCAAACTGTTGAATTGTGCTGACAGGAAGTCAGCGCAATCGATTGATTTGCGCAGAAATGTCAGCACAAACTATTACTTTGCGCATCCTATTGTGATGTGCAATCTGATATTGCGCAAGTCATGTCAGCGCAATCTGAGGAGTTGTGTACTCTAATATTTTGTGTTTAAAAGCAGAGACTTTGACTTGTACTAATTTTTATCTGTTTGTTGATGCAGTTGAAGTCAATAAAGATCCAGATTATGAACATTTTGTGGGAACCCTCTCAGAGTCTGAATATAAAGAAGATCTGTCTCATGTTCACTATCCTCAGTATGATCTGCCAGTCTCCCGTCAGGCTATACTGATCTCCCAGGATAATGAGACTTTAATGTGTTTGATGAATGGATAGCCCCTAGAGTCAGCGGATGCTGTTATCCATAAGAAACCCTTATTCCTGTTTGGTGACGCCTTTGAGAAAGTTTCTCAGCCTAGGCCGAGGATGGAGGATATAATAGTTCACCAGAAAGATAGATCATTCTTCATACCAGACATTGCTCGCTGCCTCCCTTTGTCGCGGTACGCTCATGCGAGCTACCCAAGGAAGATGGAGTGGAACATCACTCTGTTTCAGGATGCCCGTGCAGGAAAAATCTTCGTAAAGAAAGGGCCAAACAAGAGGGATATGTTTTATAGCTCCTCTGATAGATATAGCTGCTTGTTGAGAGGCTTGAGACTTGGCTGCATTCCACCGGAGAACTCCTCTATGCTGATGCCTGTTAGAACACCAATATTCGCAAATAAATTTACGAAGGCTGAAGGAAAATATCCCGAACAAGACATCAGAATGACTGGATTGGTGAATCCAGACTTCAAACGATGGAGCTATGTTGCGAATTAGATTCTGACAACATTCCAAGACAGACTCCAACAGATCAACCGTATCAAGCAGTGCACGCCACTGTATACGGCTTTGCTCCCAACCCACATATGTTTTTAGCCTTGGCTGAGAGGTACAACTATAGGACGGGGACCTTCATGACTCCGGGTAGAGAGATGGGGTTTGCACTCCACGAGATGAAGTATATCTCGTACCTTTCCATGGCAGATGCTCCGTATGAGGAGTTTGTACCGACAAATGATGAGCTGAACAAGCTTAGAAAAGAGAATGCAGCGATGGTGACAGTGTTCGAAGAACTATTATGCCATTACAAAATCTGCTCTCTATTTTATAAGAGTCCTACCGCCAACACTTGTTACTCTTCAAAGTGGTTACCATATCTGTTTCTCAATCATGTAGAAGAGAAGAAGACCAAGGAGAATGACAAATGCTACCATACCTTCTTCAAACCTTTGAGCAATGCAGAGGTATAAAACTGATGGAACAGAGTGGTCACTTTGATAAAGAAGTGAAAGATGATCATGAGTATCTTCCTTTGAAGAGAGGGGACAATTTGGAGAGTTATTTAAGAATGGGCTATAGACCCATATCCGAAGAAGCACAACTGGCAGGATTCCTAACATACTGGCTTCGGAGGTTTGTGGTTCCCGGATCCAGTGCCGTAGATCTTTTTCACCGCGGTATTCTGTTTGCTGCTGTCAAGTTAGTCTTCGGCTATAAGATGGACTTGTTATCAGCAATGACCTGCAAGCTAAACGCCAGTCTTTGTTTATACGTCGACTTGATGCTGAAGGCAAAGGGAGAGAAAGAGTTCCCTCGCTTGGAATTGCCATATACATATTTATTTGGATGGTTGCTTCTTCACTATCCAACCTTAATGGACCCCGACATGGGACTAGTTGATGGCAGTTTTCTCTGAAGATATTCTGAAGGAAAATGGAAATACACTTCTTTGAGTGAGTGTAGATTCGTTTTGAATCTGAATAGAGGATGGAACGTCTGTTGTGCTCCTTTCCCTGCTGGGTACGATCAGATGCCCACAAATATGGTGGATTCGAAGATGCAACCTCTGACCCGTACAGCCTTTGAATGGTTGAAGACAATTCGACCATCTCATCTGGTTTATCGGTTCGAAGAAGAATGATATCTAGAACCATATCTTCCCAGACGATTTGCTCGGCAATTTGGGTATGATCAGTTCCATGTAGGAAATGCAATTACTTGCCTCCAAGGCAAAGGTTATTTGATAGACGGGGCCAGAGCTTGGGCTTATTACAATGCCCGTGATACGAAAGCCACCTTTTCAATGCCAGCAAAGAATACTCCCCAGGGTCCTCGGATGCTCTTCACATATTCAGTGTTTTATACATCCGCGAATACTTTTGCCGAGAATTTTAATCTCGCAGATAGTTTTGCTACTGCAACAAGATTGAGGAGAGGGAGAATTGCTCCATCGATCCCTGTAAATGAGGAGGTACACGAGCCGGTCGATGCTCCTTTGGAAGTTTTGAGGGATATGATGTTCCCTCAAGAAGTAAACGCAGCAATGCGTATTTCTCTGAGAGTGGGTAGATCTCCAGCGAAGAAAATGAGAAGAGAGGAGCCTCCTGCTCCAGCAGCAAAGAAGAAATTGATTCTAGATCTTTCTTCCGAAAAGGTCACTACAAGATCCCAATCTCGGCAATTGGCCGAGACACATCAAGAAGCTGCCACTACACCAACTTCTGTGCAGAAACAAGCAGAGCCAGTAAATGTAGAGAGTCCTGTCAGACCTCTACATAGAAAGAAGAGAGTAGTCACCAAAAGAATTTTAGAAGAATCTTCTTCTAGATAAATCCTGACTTCAGTAGATGCTGCAGCAGGAATTCTAATGTCATCTCCCACACCTATTTCTGAATCTGGGAGCAAAACTCTTGAAGAAGCTGAACAGAGGGGAGATCTTGTCCCAAGAACTGAGGTTGAAAAGCCTGGAGCAAACATCTTAGAGGAAGAACAAAATGTTGCACGACCTCATTCACCTGTCGCGGAGACTACTCAACCTCCTCTTACTCCCAGGACTCTTCGTAAAGAAGAAGACCGTGAAATGATCGCAGCTTTGGAGGATTGCAGTTATAGTCTGCAGGAGGATCAGACTGCCACTAACAGTAGGAATGCAGTAGTAGAAGAAAAAGAAGAAGACGAGGAGGGCTCTTCATCCGAAAATGTTGATGAATATATACAAGATCCCGAAAGGGATAATGAAGAACATATATCTCTTGATACAGCCGATGATACTTCAGATCCTAAGAAGGATATTGAAGCGGAGGCGCTTGCAGAATAAGTTGCTACCCTGATGAATATGTTGAGATAGAAATATCTCCTGAAGAAGCAGCCGATGAAGATGTTCTGAAAGAAACTCCTGCCACCGGCCCTCAAGGTATAAAATGATATTTAGCATTCTTCTCTTTTAAAATAGATTGATAGCTAATATTTTCATTTGCAATTCTTGCAGATCTTGAGACTCTGCCAACACCTCCGATGGACCTGGCTATGGTGCCCATACCAACGGTGGTTGTTAGTAGTAGTCATCATTTATCCTGCGGTTCTGAAGCGGGCAGCAGCCAGGCTGTCGCAACTGAAGCTACTTCTGTTCAACGGGAATCCATTCCAGCAGGGAATGCACTTGTTGTTAGATCAAACCAAGGTAAGATTGCTTTTATTTGATCTTCTTATTCATCAGCAAACAATTAGTAAAATAACAATTTTACTATTACAGAGGATCAAACAGGAGGAGCGACCAGTTCTACTCTAGCTCCTTTATTTAAAGAACCTGTTGTCCAGCCACAAAAAGTCGAGCAACCTGCTTCCTCATCCTCAACAGGAGTAGCAGCAACTCTTGGAACTCTGGCCATCAATCAATAAGTTGTTCAGTCTTTTACCAGATGCTTCTTCGAATCTCTAGGATCTCTTGTTCATAAAATGATAGAGAAAGAAGGAGCTGATTTCATTATGGTTAGGAAGCCAACTTCTTTCTTAATAAGAGCCATAAGGGATCAAGGAGACGAAGCTCAGGCCACTCTTCTTGAACATATATTGAATGAATTAGAAGTATCCATCAAGAAATATAAGGAGCTCAAGAAGAAGGATGTAGATTCTTTAGTTCAGGCTGAATTTGAACGACTGGCTCAAGCTGCTGATATAGAAAGGATAAACCTTCAAAATCTTTTAGAGGCTCATTCTGCAAAATCAGCTGAATACAACTCTATGATAGAATCAGTTACTTTAGTGGCTGAAAGCAAAGGACGGAGACTTGCTGAGCTGAAAACAGAAATTACTCGCCTCCAGCAAGAGTTTGAAGAGGAAACTATTAATCACCAACTGGTGATTGAATAATTCAATGCTTTAATTCAAGAGAGGACTGAGTACGAGATAACCCATGGTGCAGAAATCACCCGTCGGACAGTGGACATGCCCATTTTTGATAAAGAAAGCGGGATGGAAGAAGCGAGAAGGATAGTAGCATCAACTCATGAAGAAGAGCTACAGACACTGAAGCAGCAAATTGACAATCTGATTATCCCTCCTTCTTGATTAGGACTTTTTGTATTTTTGTGTTTGTCACTATTGATGCGTTTTCTGTAATGCCTCATATTTTGATAAATAAAAGACATTTTGTTGTGGCTCCATTATTTATTGCATATCTTATTCAGATATAAATAATAGAGATAGAAAATATATTCAGAGGTGCAAGACATGATATATTTCTTGTAGAAAATAATTATATTCATTATATCTGCTCAGAGGTAATATGGACGTGGCAGAATATATTGAATACTATTATTTTGATTTGACAACTTAGTCGAAAACGACGAGTTGCTGATGTGCATAATGAACGATGATGAATCGTCAATAAATGAACGGGTAGACCGTCAAGTGATGGTGAATGAACGGATGAACCGTCAAATGATGGTGAACAAACGGGTGAACCGTCTAGTGGTGAATGAACGAACGGGTGAACCGTCAGGATGAATGTAATAAATGAACGGATGAACCGTCAAAAGTTAATGAACGGATGAACCGTCGAATGAATGTAAATAAATGAACGGATGAACCATCAGGAGTTAATGAACGGATGAACCGTCGAATGAATGTAAATAAATGAACGGATGAACCGTCAGGAGTTAATGAACGGATGAACCGTCGAATGAATGTAAATAAATGAACGGATGAACCGTCAGGAGTTAATGAACGGATGAACCGTCGGATGAATGTGTCGCTTCGTTAATTGAGGAACTTCTGCCTATAAATATAGCAGAAATCTGACAGGAACGAACACTTCTGCTCTTTTAACATAAAAATGTCGTCCGGAGAAGCATCTAAGAAGGCTGAGATCGCCTCGCAGGTTGAAAAGGGCACTGAAGAACACCCTGTCGATCCAGTTCAGCCGAAAGAGACAGAAGCAGGCGAAGGTCCGTCTGCACCCCAGCCACCACGGGACATTCTGGACTTCCTGCTCGAACCGGGAAGGACTGAAGAAGAAGAAGCCATGAGGATGGCCGCCTGCAAGTTCCTCGTGGGTTCCAGCAAGGAGGTTCTCGGTTCTTTTGCTGATCACGTTTTCGAGAAGGACGGCAGTGGCCCGTGTCCCAATGTAGAGAAAGATGATAGTGACCTTTGATATCATATACTATCATATAATGAAATAAAATTTGAATTTTATTTATGAACTTGATTCTGTCTGATGATTTACAAGCATTTACATTTATACATAATACTTCTTAAGGAACTTGCCATTGATAGGCATCATAGCAACTCGACCATCAAGTTCTGAGAGCTGATAAGCTCCATTTGAGAAGACTTTGCTTATAACATAGGGACCTTCCCATTTAGCATTGAATTTCCCTTTGCTCATATGAGTCATAGTCATAGAACGTCTGACCGCTAGAACAAGTTCTCCTTGCTGAAACGTTCTGACTTTAACTTTGCGGTTAAAAGTCTTCGAGATGCGGGCTTGGTATAATTCAATATGTTGTTGAGCCATTAATCGCTTCTCATCAAGTGCTTCCAACTCTTGAAGTCGAAGAAGATCGTTGTTCTCTGTAGTAAGCTCGTTAGCAATGGCAATCCTTAAAGAAGGAATTTGCAATTCCAAAGGAAGAACAGCTTCACAGCCATACACCAAAGAGAAGGGTGTAAAGCCCGTAGGATTGCGGACCGTAGTTCGGTAGGCCCAAAGACATTCGCCAAGTTTCTCGCTCCAGTTTCGTTTGTTAGTGGATACAAACTTCTTGAGGAGTTTAATGATGGTTTTATTAAAAGCTTCAGCTAAACCATTAGCAGCAGGATTGTATGCTGTCGAAGCGACATTGTCAATCCGATGATCATCGCAGAATCTGGTAAACTTCTGGCTGATGAATTGAGGTCCATTGTCATGGATGATTCTTCGAGGTACACCAAATCTATAGATGACGTGGTGTTTAACAAAGTTGATGATACTGCTAGTCTTGACTTCAGCCAGAGGTATAGCTTCAGCCCACTTGGAGAAGTAATCGGTTATCGCTAATATGAACCGATGTCCTCTAGAAGAAGGAGGGTTGATAGGACCTATGATGTCCATACCCCAAGCCTCAAAAGGCCAGGAAGCAGCAGTCGGGTGTAGGAATTTTGATGGTTGATGAATGAAGTCTGCATGGATTTGACAAGCACGACATTTTCTTGCATACTCAATGGCATCTGACACCATAGAGGGCCAGTAATAACCCATGCGTCTAATTCGGTCCTGTAGTTTAGGACCAGGTTGATGTGCTCCACAGACACCGTCATGAGCTTTACGCAAAACTTGTTTGGCTTTATCACCAGCGAGACAGCGTAGGAGAATACCGTCATAAGTTCGTCGATAGAGGGTCTTGGTAGTTTGATTGTAGTAGAATCGGAGAGATCGTCGACGAACACTCGTAGCCTCCTTAGGATCTTCAGGGAGTATGTCATGAACCACGAAGTCAATGAAAGGAGTTCTCCAGTCTTCATCGATAACATTGACTTCAGCAAAGTTGCTGAATTCAATATTACAATTGTTCTCGATGCAGAACAGTTCTCGGTTGGAGATAACTACCACCTGTTGTCTTTTGATAGGGATGGCTAAAATAGCTGCAAGATTGGCCAAAGCATCTGCTTCGGTATTGCAAGCTCTTCGAACATAGTCGATGAAGAAAGCTTTGAATGATGTAGCTATGTTAATCGCTGCTTCATGATAAGGCACCAGATCGTGATGACGGACTTCATAGGTTCCTCTAACCTGATTAACAACCAGCTTAGAATCACCATAGACTTCGAGATATTCAACGTTCAGTTGTTTTGCTAACTGAAGGCCAATAAGTAGAGCATTGTACTCTACTACATTGTTGGAGCAAGATTCATCCAGAGAGTAGGCTCTTTGGATAGTTGATCCGTCTGGAGAAACAAGAACAACCCCAACTCCGGCCACAATGACACCATTTGGTCCGATCCTTGACGCACCGTCAAAGAATAGACGCCGGGTTAGAAACTCTTCAGAGATCATATTGACTTCTAACGTCTCGTCTGGAATTTCATCATAGAGCTTAGATGTTTCTGACACAGGATGAGCTGCTAGGAAATCTGCCAGTGCTTGACCTTTGACAGACTTTTGTGGAACATACACCATGTCATACTGAGCTAACAGGATTGCCCACGTAGCCAGCCGAGAATTGAGTGTGCTGGGCTTCTTCATGAGTACCCGAAGAGGATTAACTCAGGATATGACATGAATAGTTTGGCCAATGATGTAATGCCTTGTCTTCTGCACAGCAAACATGAGAGCCAGGCATTCTTTTTCGACCGGACTATAACGGTGTTCAGCACCAATCATAGTACGGCTAAGATAATAGATGGCCTGTTCATGACCTTCTTTATTCTTTTGGGCAAGCAAAGCACCCAATGAATGGTCCATAGCACGGACGTACATCAAGAATGGAATGCCAGAGATAGGTGGCACCAAAACTGGTGGGTTCATGAGATATCACTTGATATCATCGAATGCTCGTTGAAACTCTTCAGTCCAAACGAAAGATACACCCTTCTTCATTAGTTGAGTGAATGGTCTGCAGCGTCCAGATAAGTTCGAAATGAATCACCTGATGTACGCAAGTCGGCCTTGAAATCCTCGTAGCTCTTTTAGGTTGCGTGGAGGACGCATCTCTTGAATGGCTTTGATCTTCTCGGGATCTACGTGTATACCCTTAGAGGTAATGACGAAGCCGAGAAACTTGCCACTAGAGACACCCAAGAATGACTTGGTGGGATTCATCTTGAGTTGATGTTGGCGCATGAGATTGAAGATTGTTTTCAAATCTTGGATGTGATCTTCTTTTAGACGACTTTTGACAGCAATATCGTCAACATAGCATTCCACAGTTTTGCGAAGATGGTCTTTAAAGATAGTGCTCATAGCCCGTTGGTAAGCTGTACCAGCGTTCTTGAGACCAAATGGCATCACCGTGTAGCAATAGACACCACGAGGAGTGCGGAAAGAGGTATGCTTTTCATCTTCAGGATTCATCTTGATCTGATTATATCCAGAAAATCCATCCATGAAGGATATTCGCTCAAACCCACAGGTATTGTCGATCATGACATCCGTGATAGGTAGAGGAAATTCATCTTTAGGACAAGCTTCGTTAAGATCCCGAAAGTCGATGCAGACTCGAACTTTGCCAGTTTTCTTTAGAACTGGAACGACATTGGCCACCCAGTCAGGATGTTGTTCTTCCCGAATAAAACCATAAGCAATGAGCTTCTTGACTTCATCATCGATTGCGTCCATCATTTCTGGTTTAAAACGCCGTTGTTGCTGCTTAACTAGTTTTGCATTAGGCAAAATATTCAGTTTATGTGTAGCAATCTTGGGATCTAAACCTGGCATGTCTTCATAACTCCAGGCAAAGACGTCGATGTATTCTTTAATAAGAAGAATTAACTCTTGTTTGTCTGCTTCTGGAAGATTCTTGCTGATGAAGATTGGACGAGGCAACTCGCTTTCCCCTACATCAACTTGAACTAATTGATCTTCAGTAGGAGGTTCACGTTGTTCAAAGCGAAGTACCCATTGATTGTCCATACGTTGAGTCCAAGAATCTGTTTCAGTATTTTCTTCAACGTCTTCATCATAGCCTTCTGGTAGTTCAGTGGAGACCATGTTAGATGATACGATCAGCCTGTAAACTTCACCAATGCTAGTATCAGAATCCCAAAATCTAGAATCAGATGAATTAGAGCGTTCTTCACTGTCAGAGTCAGAGACTGCTGGGGATAACAGTGGAGGAGAAGTATATCCGAGACCTTTCTTAGTCCTGTTGTAGTACATTTTCGACTTTCCTTCCGGAACAGTCGTGCGGATAGGAGTTTGTCTACCTTTACCGTAATTGAGGCCACTTTTGAAGTCATAGCCCATTTTCCGGATGATGTCTTTTGATTGTTGACTATAACGATGGAACTGGAGACATCCCGTATCATTAAGTTTGCTATCATCCGTATAACTGAATTAAATTTCTGGTCCTTTACTAAAAAGTTTTGGACTTTCACCTTTCTTTAGAGAAGGGTGAATACAGTAAGAATCATCTGGATCTTCAAGTGAGACTTCTGTCTGAAGAGATTGTACAACTCCCATTATAATTGATTGGAAGCTACCCAATATATTCAAATAGCATTTAGTATAATAAATAACATCAGTATACTGGAAAGTAGGTGCTTTTTCATTAATTTGTACATCAGTATTTACAACAGGACCTTTAGCCTTAGCAGGCTTGGTCAGATTAATTACAAGAGGGGGAGAAGAAGAACGTGGGGGAGGCTTGTTACGACGGAGGTCGATAACAAGTGGCTTAGAGGAGGTGAGCTCCCTTTTTTCCTTGTTGCGAGTGAGATCAACAACAAGTGGCTCAGAAGGAGTGAGCTGCTTTTTGTCCTTGTTACGACGTAGGTCGATAACAAGTGGCTCAGAAGAGGTGAGCTCCTTTTTGTCCTTGTTACGACGTAGGTCGATAACAAGTGGCTCAGAAGAGGTGAGCTTCCTTTGATCTTGATCAGCATCAACTGATTTCTTTTGAATTGGCAAGTGAATAGCCAGTAGTTTAGAAGACTGAGGATGTGAAACTCGCCCTTTGACAGGTATGATAAGAGTGTCTTTAGGCATTGCTTCTTGTTCTTCTTCAGTGTCTAAGGCTAACACAATCTTCATGAATTCATCCTTGTACATCCGAGCGTCGTTGCAGTATGCTTCAACGCCTTTAAAAGGATAAAGATCCGCAACTTCCTTATGGACCTCTCCCTTATCATCAACATATTTGAAACATTGATGAAGGGTTGATGGAACAATGTTATGCTCATGTAAGAATGGTTTCCCCAATAGAGCATTATAAGAACAACCATGATTGTCAATGATATAGAAGGTAACTTTTGTGCGAAGATTGCCTATTTGGAGTTTTAAGCGAATCTTGCCCAAAGGTTCACTCCTTCCCTGATTAAATCCAAGGTTGGTGGTGATTGTGGTGGAGAGACTATGTACAGGAATTTTCAGAGCATCGAGCATTGTTTTCGGCATGATGCTGAGAGCAGATCCTGGATCTATCAGGATACGATCGACTTTCATCGAATCAACATATCCTGTATAGTAGAGAGGACGATCATGCCTATTGTCATCCATTAGCATGTCATCTTGTGTGAAAGTAATGTTCGGAATCAACTCCATAACACTATGACAATGTAGACAAGAGACTGGTTTTGCTTCTGGCTTCTTGAGAAAGGCTAAATAAGTCTCAGCTTGCATAAGAGCTTCACTTAAAGTTTCTCGCGTCTCTCTGGAAAGACGCAAGAGATCAAAGATAGATAGCCTTGCTGGGGTATTAGCTAGTTGAGCCAATATATCAAAGTTGTAAGGCTTCTCAAGCCCTGTAGGGGATGATTTCTTCAAAGGTTTATCAAAGTGGACTTGTTGTTTGCCTTTATCAGCAGCCACTGGTTTGGGAGGAATAGGAACCACAACTGGTGAAGACGTAGAAGGAATTTCTTCAATAGCAACAGGTCGTGCTGGGACAGGTTCAGAAGAAGAGACAGGATTCTCTTGAGATTCAGAGTAATCTTTCAGATAAGTTTTCCCTGATCTGGTGCCCAACAGAATTTCTTCATCAACTATGGGATCAAAAGACACCATGTTGCAAATCTTTATCTTGCCTTTAGAGTGACCTTTCTTCTTGGAAGAAGAAGAATCCTCGAACTCTGAAGTAAGATCGGGATGGATCCACATAACCTCGCCATTGTCAAGAGACAAAGGAACGAGACCTTCGTTTGGTGGAGAAGGAAGATTTTCAATCTCGAGAGTAGCCTTCGGAATAGGAATGACACCATGCTGTATCATCTGCGGGGGAAAGTCACCAAACTGGACTGAAACCATATTGGCAGTAACAGTCTTCTTATCTTATTACAGAGTAACAACTCCATCATTGACAAGCTCTTGAATCTTACCCTTGAGCACATAACATGCTCGAGTAGGATGTCCAATGAATCAGTGGTAGACACAATACTTAGGATGATCGGTCTTACCGACTTCATCAGGGTTCTTTGGGTCTGGAAGCTGGATCTTATTGCTTTTGAGTAAACACTCGAAGATGCTTGCTGTGTCATTTTCATCAAACGAATACTCTACCTTAGGACGAGGTTTCCTCGGTTGAGGTGCAGCAGGAGTAGAAGTAGATGTAGGCGGAGCTACATTGACAGCCAAGGACTCTTTGCTTTTCAGGTTAATGTTCAGAGTTTCCTTGTTCTTGCGGTTGTTCTGACGATTACTGCCACCTGATGATTGATGTTCATCCCGATCAGGGTTAGACATCTGTACCCCCAGCTGTTTGAATTTTTCAGCACTCACTTCAGCTGTTTTGGCATTGATAATAAAGGATGGCCAGTCTTGGAACTGAGTTGAGCCTGTCCATATACTGATGATAGGCAAGAGATTTGCCTTGCAAGTGTCTATGGTAACAGTAGCAGGAGTCCCTGGAGGCATCTTCAAGGCTTCTCAACGGAAACGTTCGATAAAACTCTCAGCAGTTTCATTATGTTTTTATTTGATTTTATTGAGGGCAGACATAGTCATGTCATTGAATCCCTCATAGAATCTTTCCAGAAAGATCTGCTTAAGTCCTGAAAAAGAAGTAATACAACCATCGGGCAAACTTCTGTACCAGTCATATGCTACGCCGGCTAAACAACCGACGAACACCCTGGTAAGAAGAGCGTCATTTGGTTGGAGTTGAACAGTCATTACCTCGAAGTGATTGATGAACTGGCTTGGTGAGGTACTGCCGTCGAAAAGAGAGATTGTTGGAATCTTGTATTTGGGAGAAAATGGAACTTCCTTCCGTTCAACTGGGTATGGCTGCTTGATTCCCAACCTTTGCAAATTATCCTTCTCTTTGAAGGCTTCGAACTGAGTTCGCAAGAGTTTAACAGCTTCATTGGTGTCTTCAGATGATGAAGAAGGAACCGGCAGAGTCAGAGTAGTAGGAGGAGGAACAGCATTGTAAGCACTACCCCCAGCGGACTGACTAGGTGTAGTTTGAACTTGTACTTGTATAGGAGGTATTTGAGAAGGCATTACTCCCAACCCAGCATTGACAGGTACTGAAGATACTATGATCTCCGAATTTGCGGTAGATATAGTTGGTGGTGTGGCATGTTGGGCCACAATGATAGAATGCATGCGAGCGACCATTTCAGCCATGGTTTTTAGCTTGTCTTCAAGTGCAGCGATTCGCTGTTCTTGATTTGCAGACGTTGAAGCATCTTGATCATCAGTGACAACATAAGATGTCACTTCTCTTGGTACAGTGGAAGACACTGTCTGTTCAGAACTTTCGCTGTATGCATCATAGTCGGAGAAAGAGTCATCTCCTGACTGAGAAAGAGGGAAATGACCAGAAGGATCTTGAGGAAGATTCCTTTGACCGATTGTATCTCAGCTTCGGGAACGGGTATGTTGGAATACTCCCTCAGAAGATTCTTGAAGTAGATCCAGATACCGTTGACTTGGTTTACGAGGTTTGCCATGCTTAGAGCACCTTCTACCCCCAGTGTCTCGAGAAGTCATGTTAACAAAATCATATAGGACTTCATCTTCATCCTCTGACATTGGTTCAGTTTTAGCAAAAGTCAAACGATCGAAGACAGATTGTTTTGTTGTTTGACAACAACATTGGATGATGACTTTATGATTGCAATGATGATCAGATGATTGAACTGAAGGAGTTGAAGCACTATCTCGTTTCTGCTTGAGATGTTCTCGGAGATCAGAAATCATGCCAGGATGAGGAAAGGTTCGAGGAATATGTTCTTTAACAACATTCGGAACATGGTTCCGATTCTTCAAATGTTTTGTCCCCTGTGTGTACAAGGAAGTGCTCACCTCATTGGCATAGGTATCAGGATTTTTGTTCCTGGAGGTTTGTCTTTGAGGCTTGACCTACGACATAGGTTGTTTACGTTTTGCCGAAGTTGGCCTATTACGATATGTTCTTAGATATGCAAATTCACCCCCAGGGGTTTCTGTTTGAGACACCAACAGTTTTCCCTGTTTGGAACGGGATATCTTGAATGTCGGAAGGTCTTAGAATTCTGCTACTAGGGTAGGCAGAATACCTCTTTGATCAGTACAAGTTCCCTTGTCATGAAGGAAAGAAGAATCCTTGTTTGCAGGAGTTCTTGTACTGACAGGTGCCGAAACACGTTCGATTTGATCTTCTTCGGTAAAGACCGAGGAAGACTGAGAAAAGACCAAAGGGCCTTTTCCTTTATTTTGAGAAGAAGGGTTAGCTAAAGAGCGTTTTCCTCTGTTGTCTTCCAAGTCATGAGACAAGGAAGTCTGTGAAAAGACCGACGGGCCTTTTTCTTTATTTTGAGGAGGAAGAGGAATAGCCAAAGGACTACCCCCAGTAGATTGTACAGGAACAGCAGAGTGTTTAAGGAGAGGAACAGAGGTTTCCCTTTTGTTATTAGAAGAGGAGAGTTTAGCCAAAGGGCTGTTACTCTTGGATTGCGCATGCTTGGTTTGCGCATGGGTGGATTGCGCACTGGCCACTTGTGCATTAGAAGCTTTGGTAGAAAGTGCATTGGTTCTAACCACAGAAGCTATGGTTTGCGCATCAGGAGTCCTTGCTTTAGAGTGCTTGGAATGTACTTTGCTGGCTGGAGTGTTGGTTTGCGCAGGAAAAGCCACTGTCAATTGCGCCAGAGTCATAGTAGTCTTGTGTTTTGACAAGGCAGCATATGAAGTAGCCTGTGCAACAGTTGCAACAGATTGCGCAGCATTGACTGCAACAGATTGTGCAGCAGTTGTTGAGATAGACTGTGCAGCAGTTGGCAAAGCAGATTGTGCAGCAGTCTCACTAGCAGATTGTGTAACAGAGTGTACAGCATCTTTAGTGGCAAAACTGCCAGATTGTGCAGCAGTCTTGGAGATCCATACTGAGCGCATTTTGCTCTTGGCAGAAGTGGCTGCAGTACGGGGAGTGGTCTTGGAGTTGAGCATCGCCTCGTAGGCTGTCTGGTTGACCTTAACAACCAGTGTCTTCTGCGTCTTCCCGATAGACGCTACGTCACATTGAGTTGCTACTTCCTCGTCGGAGGAGAAAGTTGTCCCCAGCAGAGTCGCCATTTTGTTTGCAAAAACAAAAGTATAAAACTTTATTGATACAAACTGTGTAATAAAGATTACAAGAATTTTAGGAAAATTACAACTATAGGAATCCAATCTAGATGACGATTGCTTTATCCCTTGGACGATGTGAACTTTGAAGACGGAGCCTTTGAAGTTGAAAACAACTCTGGAAACTGAAGGCAAAAGCCTCGGAAGAATGCAGCAGCACTTGAGCAAGAACTCCTGGACTCTCTGATCTCTGAATATTTGATATCTGATCCCCTTGAATGAAGACTTGAAACTCTATTTATAGAGTTCTGAAAATAACTAACTTTCAGTTATTCTGGACTGCGCAGGATGATTTGTGCAGCAATTGGTTTGCGCAGCATTGGACTGCACAGGCAGTTGCTGGGTTGTGGGCCAACTATCATGGACACATGGCATCATTTGATTGAAATGCGCATGATCGTGCATAAACAGTTGCCACGTAATGAGCAATTGATGGCATGAATGCCACGTATACTTTATCAGTTATGTTGATAGAATACGCAGACTAAACTGTACAGCCTTGGTTTGCGCAGACTCAGAATGCGCAGGAATGGATTGCACAGACTCAGAATGAGCAGAAATAGATTGCACTGCCAGCTGTCAGCCGCCCTCGAGCACTGTGCGGCACAATAAACGATCAGTCTCCTCGTTCTCCGTGCTGTCAGTTGTCAGAAAGATTTGATTTGATTCAGGTAATGATGACTTCTGCCACGTCAGCCTGCACAGTTAGAAGTGTGCGCAAACCAGTGTGCGTAATTGGATTGCTGCACAATCTGTTGCCTGCGCAATTCATCAAAATGATGTATATCTTGATTCTTTGTCATTGTTGATTGATGTAACTTGATTTTTTAGGACCTACAGCCTTCTACCAATGGTGGGCATTATCCTCTAATAGTAGGTCCACTGCTGTCATCCAATCTCGAGTTGGCAACTGGGATGCCTTCAGTAGCTTCTTCGTACTAATGAGCCATTGTGACACCTCGAGTGGCTTCTTCGTTCCTCTGAAGGGCTTGGGGCTCATGTCAGTAAAGTTCTTCATAGAGCCCTCATAAGGATACAGAGTTGGTGCTGGTGTTGGTATAAGTGCCCGAGGTAGAGGTAGGGGTCTAGCCAATGCTGCCATCATAGTATGTCTCATCAGCTCAGTCTGCTGCCACTGAGCCTGCATCATGGCGTACATAAACTGAAAAGTAGGAATCCCATCATCCGGTGGTGGAGGCATTTGAGGCCCTGACTATGGTGGAAACTGCTGAGGGAATGGTGGTGGTGAAGGCAGTGGTAGATTCCCTTCCGGTGGCATAGTAGTGGTCTGCCCAGCCTGGCTGACTGGGGGTGTTGCGATCTCTGGACACAATATCGTCGGAGTCATAGTAGGTTGCAACTGTCCTTGCCGGTACGGTGTCACCGGAGTCATTAGAGGATTCTGTCCCTTCGGGGTAGCCGTTTCACCAGATGTGAGGGCCAGGGCAGAACTGCGTCCGCTTCTTAGATTCATATTGTTGGCACGAGAAAGAATAGGATAATATTAGGAGAGGTTAGATATGAGGTAATTCAAGTAATCAAAGGAATTTGAAAATGTTGGTAGTCAAGGGAAGTAGTAGTTCTGGATGAGATACTATTTCTATTCATGTATGCATGCTTGTTTGGCACAATCATATAACCCAACAATATTTTTCGACCACAAAAACATGTAACGCCCCAGTCCCAAAATACTTAGGACCAAGTACGCAAATATGCCAGCTGCCCAAATACGAAGAATACTCCAATATATGGAATCCTCGTATACGTACATTAGTTGTATATATAATAAAATCATAGGCCAGAATATAAGTATCTAATCTCATCACAGCTCAACACAGAATAAATAAGAGTCCAATAAATAATAAGTACATTAAAGAGATAGCCGGGTGGACATACCCACTCCAAACAGCTGTGAGAAATAGTCACAATGATCGGAGTCCAACCTCCACATAATAGAAAGAAAAGAGAGGTAAAAATGTCCACTAAAATGTCTCAAGGAAATCAATAAGTTAGAAGTCAACGGGAGATGCCTCGTCAGCAATATAGGATGGATCCAGAGCCGTACCGTACTCTTGTGGGAAGTCGTCTAATCCTGGAGAGATAACCAGGTCCTCAGTGGGACGTAACAAGATACAAGAAAATATTATGCCATGTGAACTGTGATAGATAATATAAAAGAAAAGGTAATGCATGCAATAGGGTTTCTGACCATTCTAATGTGAATATGCAGTTGAGAAACAATCCTTCGACGCATGAGCCCTGGCTGATGGGATTGACATAGTCCCCATATAGGGCACCAGGGGCCTACGTCCGTAACGTTCGAAGATCGTCAGAGGGCATCACGTGCAAGGGCTACGTCCATAACGCTCTGGGAAACGTTGGAGAGCACCTAGGGCCTGCGTCTCCGGAGGAGCGCACAGGTAATCAAGAAAGTACAAAGAAGCCCATATGTCAGGTATTGTTCTCCCTACCCAATGCCTAGTATCATCACGTCTATGACTGATATGAACCTCTAGTAACCGCCAAGTCTTCTAACATGCAATTATATTGGCAGTTACTCCTATCCATCGCACGTTCCATACGTATCGGTGGCCAGCCGACTACGCAGGTACATGTCCTAAATGTGACTCATAACACGTGGTAAAGCAAGTGTCAAGACCGTATGAGATATACCAATACCTCATCAACAATGGGCGGTCACTAGACTAAGTCAATGCAAGAGAAATAAGCAAAAACAGAAAAATGACCGATAGAGTCGCTTGCACCCAAGTGTGGCTTGGACGCACAGTTTTATAATAGCAACAAATAAGAACTACTGAAAATAACAACTGAAAATAAGAATATGTAAATCACAGATTAAGGTGGCAAGGTATCTTGCCTGGTGGTACGAATGTGGCAAGTCCAAGAATCATAATGTCAGCAAACGAAATGTCACAATTGAAATAACGTGTAGGCAATTCTAGACGGGGTGAATAGAGTTTGTGTCGATAATCACCAAATAAAAAATAACTCTATATCACCTCCACAAAATAACCATCAAGATAGTAAATAAATCAGAGAGAAATGCGAAAGTAAATAAAGATCAGAAAAGCATACACAAACACAGCAGTTTTAACCTGGTTTCCCTCATGGAGGACTAGTCCAGTCCTGAGAACTCTAGCTCAGGATTAAAATCCACTATTTGTGAAATAGTGTACAACCACGTGCCTTTATTCAGAAGAGCACGTCAACTTCTTACGAAGATCGCTGGGGCGTCATTTGGAATTTTCTAAGCAAATTTATCTAACTCTTGCACAAACTTCTAACTGAATAGCACTGAGCACTTTTAGGCTTAGGAAGCTTGGCTAGTAGATGGGAAGGTTTTGGCTTGTATGAGGCTATAGGAGAAGAGAAGATGATATGAAGAGATGAATAAAAATGGTTGAAATCATACCCTATATATACTAGTCTGGAAGGTAAAATTCGACCAGAATTCTGTCCTTAAAATTCAAAAATATGGTCGTTGTACCAGCTAGCAAATGGTAACCCTAAAAATCAGTTCCTGGAAATCAGGGGACAGAGTTTGGACCAAACTCTGTGTAGGTGAAGAGTTCGGCCCGAACTCTGTCTCCTGGGTGGCCGAATGGCCTTTGGGCTTTGTTTGGCTAGGTTCAGGAATTGGTCTGTTTGTATGGTAGAGCTTGGAGAGATATGTCTAGGGATTGAGATGACACAGAGCGACTCAACGTACACATTTTCTTAGACTCAATAAATTGAAGGTTATAGACTTGGAACAAATAGGACAACCAAGAGCCCTTTGATGATGCCTTCCTTCTGATATTTGAGCAGACCTGAAGACGTCTTTTCCTTGATAGCAGTCGTCCAAAGATAAGCAGATCTGGAAATCTGAATACCTTTCGGGGGCTTCACCCGCGAACCCCCGACGGAGGGCACTACCAAGAATGTACTCAGAATAAATGATATATCTAGAAAATGCCTGTCCAAAAGTTTAATTCTGGAACAAGGACAAAATCGTAATTTTGGATCAAAACTATGTCAACCGTTGGACCCATTTTGCACCAAAACGTGTGCCAATGTCTACGGTCTCTACAGTCGTTAAAATACATGTCTACGGGTTCGATTTAAGGAGGCGAACCCAACGGTATATCCAATTTTGAATTCCGATGAGCCGTGCACAAAATCGCCCGTTGGATCGGGTCGTAGGCCCGCCAAATTGGCGTTCCGGTCGACCTTCTCAGAATCAGACCAAACTTGGCACATAGGACCAGAATTTTGATACGGTCCTGTTGGCGTAAGTTTCGTCTCGATATGACGAACGTACACGAAGTTAGGGCCAAGTTTGAAAAAGGTTGATACGGGGGTATCTTGACGGATACGTACTGATTTCGTCGCGCACACGCAATAAAATCGAGTTCCGTCAGTTCCCACGTGTCGACAACATCCATATGCGCCTTTCGACATGTATTGTGTGCGACCATGTCGCCCGGTTTGTCGGGGCGCATGCCGTATCGGGAAGTTTTTCCAAATTTTTTATTTTCAGAATTATATTTTTCTTGATTTTTAGGGTCAAATAACTTGTTGTATATTTGACGAACAATAATTCTACCAGTAGGGTTTTGATCCCCTATAGATTGTCTTTAACTATTCTAAGTTAGGTTTCTAAAATTTATATTGTCCTGATGGTAATAAGCCCTTGAACTTGGGGGTTGATCGGGTTTTTATGTTCAGTTGCGAACATGTTTTTATTGGTTTTTCAGGGAATTTTATGAACTATTTAATGAGTAAGGATCTAATCTATCTAAATAGATGTATAGAGGGTTATATCGACTATGCAAGGGATTAGTTAGATTGACTTTTGATCAAGTACGATTGAAGAAAAACTATGAAGAATATTGGTACCTAGGCGATGGCAACGCGATCCTGAACAGAGTATACTCTGTCGTGGGAAGTCTCCGGCAAAAATCTGGCCATGTGGGGTGGTCAATGGCACTGAAAGTATATCGCGGAGGGGCGCTGATGTCGAGGCTTACTCTGGGGTCACGGCGGCTGGGTTGGAGAGAAGTTTGTGATTTTTCGAGTTGATAAATGCCCTATCGTTTGAGAGTCCCGCGTATATATACGCGGTTTCAATCTTATTTACGTTCAAATTTTTTTCTCCATTTCAGATTAGGATTTGAATGGGGTTTTGAGCAAATCTGTAGGGATTCAAAGGGTCTGCACCCACAAGAAGAATTGAAAAAGATTTGCTAGGAGTTGGATAAGGATTTGATTCAAATCCTCTTCGAATTCGACTCTTGCTCGTGCGGATGGGGTCGGCCAATTTGACTACTGTAGTAGCTACAGTAGCTTCCTATTACTTATACTCTACTAAGAGCTTAGCCAGTGCCATTAAGTACATATATTATATATATATACTTTGGCCATTTTGTATTGTAATATATGTAACACCACACACACACACACACACACACACACACACACACACACACACACACACACACACACACACACACACATATATATATATATATATATATATATATATATATATATATTGGAAAAATAGGAACAAATTTCGATATGAAGGGCGCCAACTCCCCCCTCCTCAGCTGTAAAGAGAGGTCATCAGACAATGCTTCAAAGTGAAGAGGCGTTGCTCTCACGTCTCCAACTCGTTCGGGGAGGCCCTGGCCTAGGCCGCTCTCATCTTCCTTTTGCGTACGCGTATCGCACTTTTCATTTTCTGTCTTTTGGTCGCGTTAGCGCGCTTACTTGTATAGGCTTCGGCATTTTCTGCCTATTTATTCAATAAAAGTACAGTTTTCCCAAATATATATATATATATATATATATATATATATATATACATATATATATCACTACTAAAATCTGCTCATTTGGCGACATAAATTTAGCGACGTTCGATTACCGTCGCTAAATTGTGTACATTAGCGACGTTTTAGTCAGGCATCGCTAATCGTCGCTACTAGCGACGAAATAATGACGTATATTAATTTCATGAGCTAGTCGTCGTGAAACGTCGCTATGACGTCGCTAATAGCGACAAATTTAGCGACTGTCGGTTGAACGTCGCTAAATTCTAATTATACCCCCCCCCCGCCGATTCATTTTCTCCTATTTTCCACTCTCACTCTCTCTTCCCCCCTCCAGCGCTCTCACTCTCTCCGGCGATGACTCTCACTCTCTCCGGCGACTCTCCTCCCTCTCCGGTATGTGACTCTCCCCCTCCCTCTCTCTCTCTCTCTCTCCGTCTGTTTTGGTTGTTGGTGGTTTGGGGGGGTGCAGGTGGCTCGGGGGGAGGTGCAGGGGGAGATGCGGGTGGTTGGGGGTTGTTGGGGGGTGGCTGGGGGTGGGGCATGGAGGACGAAGGCGGCTGGGGAAGGGAAGCTAGGGTTTGGGTTCGGGTAAGTGTCCATTTCCTCCCATTTTACTCTCTTACTCTCTCTCCTCCCCCTCCGACACTCTCACTCTCTCTGGCGTCTCTCTCTCTCCGGCTATTCCGGCTGTTTTGGTTGTTGGTGGTTGGAGGGTGTGCGTGGCTCGGGGGGAGGGGCAGGGGGGATGTGGGTGGTTCTGGGGTGGCTGGGGGTGGCTGGGGGGTGGCTGGGGGGTGGGCAGGGGGGACGAGGGCGGCTGGGGGAGGGGAGCTAGGGGTAGGGTTCGGGTTAGGGGTGGGTATGTGTGGGCGGCTGGGGGAGGGAAGCAGGGGGTGGGGGTGGCAGAGGGAGGGGAGCAGGGGGGAGTAGAGGGTTAGGGTTCGGGTTAGGGGTGGTGTAGGGGGGGCTTGGTCAGGGGCACCGATAGTGCCAAAAAATCTGATAATTTAGTAATAATTATTTGTTTTTCGATACCGAAAAATATGATACTCCGATTCGAACGCACCGATAGTGCCGATATTTGCAACAAGTAGTTTTGTTGGTTAATTAGTAACATGGTGATCGGGACATATAGTCCCTGCAGCCATTCGACTGGCAAGACAGAAACTATGGCATGGTGATCAGTACATAGTCCCTGGAGCCATTCGACTAGCGAGATAGAAACTATATAGCCGTAGATAAAGTTGACTACCCTCCGAGCCTCATCCCTCGGCAATGATGATATGACAACCTATCACTATATCTTATATAGTAGTAGATGATGTCTTAGTATTACATTATGTGAGTTCATCTTGATTCTATTACATTCTTCAGATACTAGATACGATAAGAACATATACTACACCATATGTACAGAATATAGATGATTCACACTAATGTATGCTAGAATGAATTTTGGGTTGTGTTTTGAGCCATCCGTTCTCACACTTGGTGATCGGGACATATAGTCCCTGCAGCCGTTCGACTGGCGAGACAGAAACTATGGCATGGTGATCAGGACATAGTCTCTGCAGCCATTCGACTGGCGAGGCAGAAACTATGTAGCCGTAGATAAAGTTGACTGCCCTTCGACCCTCATCCCTCGGCAATGATGATATGACAAGCTATCACTATATCTTATATAATAGTAGATGATGTCTTAGTATTACATTATGTGAGTTCATCTTGATTCTATTACATTCTTCAGATACTCGATACGATAAGAACATATACTACACCATATGTACAGAACATAGATGATTCACACTAATGTACGCTAGAATAAATTTTGGGTTGTATTCTGAGCCATCCGTTCTCACACTTGGTGATTGGGACATATAGTCCCTACAGCCATTTGACTGGCGAGACAGAAACTATGGCATGGTGATCAGGACATAGTCCCTGCAGCCATTCAACTGGCGAGGCAGAAACTATGTAGCCATAGATAAAGTTGACTGCCCTCCGACCCTCATCCCTCGGCAATGATGATATGACAACCTATCACTATATCTTATATAGTAGTAGATGATGTCTTAGTATTACATTATGTGAGTTCATCTTGATTCTGTTACATTCTTCAGATGCTAGATACGATAAGAACATATACTACACCATATGTACAGAACATAGATGATTCACATTAATGTATGCTAGAATGAATTTTGGGTTGTGTTCTGAGCCATCCGTTCTCACACTTGGCCAAAAATTGAATTTTTTGTACTTTATCTGCTTTCAAAAATGTACTCAAATTATATGATGGTTCCTTTAGTTAGCTTGCTTATGTTACAATTATATTATTTATGAATATCGATCTTACCAGATGGCACCCATGACCCGAGAAGTGGCACGTCGTTTGAGGGAAACAGTAAATGTTGAGGTGGATCCTCCTACTGTTAAGGGGGAAGTGGCACCGGTAGCTAGTGAGACCGGGAGTTCTATTCATCCAACACCGATAGCTAGTGAGACCGGGAGTTCTATTCATGCAGCACTTGCAAGGGACTACATCTCTCCTACCGCCGTCGATTCCACTTATTCGAAGTGGTTGCGTGATCGTATCACTGGGCGTTTGCGTGAGCTGCGTGGTTCTCATTATCTATTAGTACTTATTTGTATTGGACTATTTGTATTGGATTGTTTTTATATTAGACTATTTGTATTGGACTACATATATGAATTAGTACTGTGTCAATCTCTGGATTGTATTAGACTACGACATGGTGATCAGGATATAGTCTCTGCAGCCATTCGACTGGCGAGGCAGAAACTATGGTACAACATGGTGATCAGGGCATAGTCCCTGCAGCCACTCGACAACCAACCGGAGAGGATACTCTGAGAGATCCATCTGAGTAGGACGTATACTCTGAGAGATCACCTTTACAAGAATGATATCAGTAGTGGGATTGAGTGTTGGAGGAGATATTATTAGAGTATACGTCCTACTCAGATGGGTCTCTCACCGTTACTATTTTTTTCTGACAGCATGGTGGATGTGCTCCGTCAACAGATTCTTGCTCTGAGCCAAAACTTTGACCCGGAGCTCAAGTGGACATCCTTCGTGTAGAGCTCGAGCGAGGGGTTCCTGACAGTATGGTGGTCTCCTTTGTCAAAGGATTCTTGCTCGTCCCACAACTGGTTATGGAACGAGCAAGAATCCTTTGACAAAGGAGACCACTATGCTGTCAGGAACCTCTCGCTCGAGCTCTATACGAAGGATGTCCACATGAGCTCCGGGACAAAGTTTTGGCTCAGAGCAAGAATCTGTTGACGGAGCAAATCCACCATGTTGTCAGAAAAAATAGTAATGGTGAGAGACCCATCTGAGTAGGACGTATACTCTGATAATATCTCCTCCAACACTCAATCCCACTACTGATATCATTCTTATAAAGGTGATCTCTCAGAGTATACGTCCTACTCAGATGGATCTCTCAGAGTATCCTCTCCGGTTGGTTGTCGAGTGCTACTTAGTTAAAGTTTAAGTGCTACTTAGTTGTATCTCTCTATCTATCTCTCTATCAATGCTATTGTGTTGTTCCCCCTCACATCTGATAGTTCTCTCATTTATTTGTCAATTACTGTATTTCAGTTCTAGTTAGTTTTATATGATTCTCTGATAGTTCTCTTATTTATTCTATATTTTGGCTCCAGCTCTAGCTCCATTTGCATTAATCAACGGTACGACATGGTGATCAAGACATAGTTCCTGCAGCCATTAGACTGGCAAGGCAGAAACTATGTAGCCGTAGATGAAGTTGACTATCCTCCGACCCTCATCCCTCGGCAATGATGATACGACAACCTATCACTATATCTTATATAGTAGTAGATGATGTTTTAGTATTACATTATGTGATTTTATCTTGATTCTGTTACATTCTTCAGATACTAGATACTAGATTCGATAAGAACGTATACTACACCATATGTACAGAACATAGATGAATCACACTAATGTATGCTAGAATGAATTTTGGGTTGTGTTCTGAGCCATCCGTTCTCACACTTGGAGAAAAATCGAATTTTTTGTATTTTATCTGACGCACAAATACCGCTCGAGTGAGCCAAAGGCATGCAGCCACTTCCCTCCCTCCATTCCCCCTCTCCCTCTTTCATGCTATCAACGTCACAACTTTTCCAGTGTTGCTCCCTCTAATGATGATGAACGCAAAAATCAAAGACCCCCCTCTCCTTTTTCACTCTTCACAGTTCTCACAACAGGAAGGATCAGTATTTTCTAGTTCTCTTTCATCCATCCATTCCTCCGTTTTGATCAAGCCTCCACATATGATATCCAGCTCAAGTGTAGAGGTGGGGGTGATGAAGTGGACAGGAAGAGGAGGGGGAAGCAGCACAGCCGGTGACAAGATCTGGAGGAATTTCAGTAGTTTTTTTTCAACATCCGTAGGAGAACTATAAGGATATATCTTTTCACAATATGTCACCTTGTCAAAGACCCTTAATGTGAATATCATGTTACCGCGGTGTCGGAAGACTAACATGTCGTAATTTTCTAAGCCGTATGCTTTGACATAATCCTCCCAACTCTTTCCTCCAATGTAGTAATCTTGCACTTCATAAAGAAATGCAAGATTACTACATAGGAGGAAAGAGTTGGAAGGATTATGTCAAAACACACGGCTTAGAAAATTATGACATGTTAGTCTTCCGACACCGTGGTAACATGGTTGTCACATTAAGGGTCTTTGACAAGGTGACATGTTGTAAAAAAATATATCCTTATAGTTCTCCTACGGATGTTGAAGAAAGCCTCTGTACTTCCTCCAGGTCATGCCGCCGGCTGTGCTGCTTCCCCCCTCTTCCTGCCCACTTCTTCTCCCTCGCCTCTACACTTGAGCTGGATATCATATGTGGAGGCTTGATCAGAACGGAGGAATGGATGGATGGAAGAGAATTAGAAAACACTGATCCTTCCTATTGTGAGAACTGTGAAGAGTGAGAAATGAGAGGGGGGGTCTTTGATTTTTGTGTTCATCATCATTAGAGGGAGCAACACTGGAAAAGTTGTGACGTTGATAGCATGAGAAAGGGAGAGGGGGAATGGAGGGAGGGAAGTGGCTGCATGCCTTTGGCTCACTCGAGCAGTATTTGTGCGTCATCTGGTGGTGCTCCTCCGGCTCCAGCACCGTGTCCAGCTCCAGCTCCAGGCGATCAGTAGTTTCATTTTTGCATTTTTGGACTGTACTATATTTTTGACTTTGTACGTATTTGGGGATATTCAGTTTTTTCATTGAGGATACTGAGTTTGTACGTATTTACGGATATTATATATTGATATTGTTCGTTGCAGATAGTACTTTTTTATATTTTTTGTATATTCTGGAATGTATTGTGCGTACCGGTATTGAGTGTCCACCGAGGGGGTCGGCGAACCCAGGGATTGGATTTTGTATTTTGTATTTTGTATTTTGTATTCTGTATTTTGGCTCAGGCTCTAGCTCCATTTGTATTAATCTACGGTACGCCATGGTGATCAGGACATAGTCCCTGCAGCCATTCGACTGGCGAGGCAGAAACTATGTAGCCGTAGATAAAGTTGACTGTCCTCCGACCCTCATCCCTCGGCAATGATGATACGACAACCTATCACTATATCTTATATAGTAGTAGATGATGTCTTAGTATTACATTATGTGAGTTCATCTTGATTCTGTTACATTCTTCAGATACTAGATACGATAAGAACATATACTACACCATATGTACAGAACATAATAATCCACACTAATATATGCTAGAATGAATTTTGGGTTGTGTTCTGAGCCATCCGTTCTCACACTTAAGTACCGTGAGAGCGCCGGAGAGAGTGAGAAGCGCCGGAGGGGGGGAGGAGAGAAAGTGAGAGAGTAAAATGGGGGGAAGTGAATTGGCGGGGGAATATAATTAGAATTTAGCGACGTTCATACTAACGTCGCTAAATTAGTCGCTATTAGTGACGTTTCGCGACATCTAGTGCCGATATTTGTAACAAGTAGTTTTGTTGGTTGGTTAATTGGTAACATGGTGATCGGAACATATAGTCCCTGCAGCCATTCGACTAGCGAGGCAGAAACTATGGTACGACATGGTGATTAGGACATAGTTCATGCAGCCATTCGACTGGCGAGATAGAAACTATATAGCCGTAGATAAAGTTGACTGTCCTCCGACCCTCATCCCTGGACAATGATGATACGACAACCTATCACTATATCTTATATAGTAGTTGATGATATTTTAGTATTACATTATGTGAGTTCATCTTGATTCTGTTATATTCTTCAGATACTAGATGCTAGATTCGATAAGAACGTATACTACACCATATGTACAGAACATAGATGATTCACACTAATGTATGCTAGAATAAATTTTGGATTGTGTTCTGAGCCATCCGTTCTCACACTTAAAACACATATGAATTAGAACTGTGTGTCAATCTTTGTTTTTGTATTTTCGGCGAACCCAGGGATTAGATTCTATATTTTGTATTTTAACTTTGTACGTATTTGGTGACATTCAGTTTTTTCGTTGAGGATACTGAGTTTGTACGTATTTGCGGATATTGATTTGGTTTGTTGAGGATATTATATATTGGCATTATTCGTTGCGGATAGTATTTTTTCTTTATATTTTTTGTATATTCTGGAATGTATTGTGCGTGCCGGTGTTGAGTGTTCCACCGAGGGGGTCGGCGAACCCAGGGATTGGATTCTGTATTTTGTATTTCGTATTCTGTATTTTGGCTCAGGCTCCAGCTCCAGCACCATTTGCATCCTGGAACCTATTTCTTTTATATTTTTTAACTTAGCGACGTTTTTAGCGACGTTAACATTAGTCGCAAAACATTATCGACGTTAATAAATGTCGCTAAACGCGTCGCTAAATGCTGACGGGGCAACACGTGGCACCATAATTTGATGTCAGCTCGTCGTCGCCAAAACGTCGCAATAGTGTCGCCAAACGGCGACAAGACAATAACGTCGCCGTTTACATCGCTAATTAGCGTCAACCAATAAACGTCGCAAGTTACGTCGCTACGTAGCGACGTTAATAACGTCGCCCTAGCGACGTTTTGCGACGTGTTCTCGTTTAGCGGCACGTTTTTTCTGTCGTTCCCGAAACGTCGCCTTAAACGTCGCTAAATTTATTTAGCGACGTTTTCACCGAGGTTAGCGACGTATTGTAACGTCGCTAATCTGACAAATTTTTGTAGTGTATATATATGCAAGTATAGGTATAACCTTGTAGACATATTTGCTCCCAATAATTTCCTTTTTAAAAAAATATATATATACTATAAATTAAATAAATTCATATTAAATATAGAAGGATTATACAAAATTTTATACTTTAGCCAATACCTTATTCGAAGGTTTCAACTTGGCTGATAGTTTTATAAGCGCCAAACGGACAAAGTCGAAGGTTCACCCTATGCAGGAATTTAGAGATGCAGAAGACCAAGACCCTGAAGATGAACATCTGGAGGCTACTCTTGTTAGGCTTCATGATAAAGTGAATGAACCATTGGATATTTTACTTAAGAAATAGAAGAAGAAGTCTCTCACAAAGGGGCTTAGTAAAGGACAAAAGAACGGAGAGCCATATGTTCCGTTGCATTCTGACGAACTCTCCTTTCCTCCTAAGGCTCCAGGGAGGAAGAAGAAAACCACCTTGGTCATTGTTGAGCATCCCACTACTAGGACGACAAGGTCCCAAACAAAGCAGATGAACGCAGAAATTTCTTCTGGAGGAGGAGAGGTAACTCCCTCTTCAATTCCAAGACATAGTATAGTCATTGATGAAGAAACTAGCAGAGGGCCGGCTATGCAAGAGGATCCAATTGAAACTGAAGAATCGCCTCCAGCCCCTCTTCTATGTAAGACTAGAAGGAAGTTAGTAGTGACTCGGGCAGACCTTCAAGGAATTGATGCTTCACCCACTCATTCCATGCTGCTAGAGCTTTCGAATCAACCTGATACGTCGTTGCCTCTGGAAGATCTACTACCTCCACAAGGTAGTATTTGTACTCTTTAATGTGATCATGATCGAGTAAAATATTAACAATGTTCTTTTTCATTTGCAGAGGCTACGGTAGTCAGTGCTCCGACTCCAGTCATCATAGAAGAAAATTCAGAACATATGATCATGCAGATAACTGTTCCTGCAACTACACTAGCTACATCAGGAATAATGATGTCATCTCCAACTCCAGAGGTCCCGGAGACCACACTTCCTGAGAAGGTGTTGCCTTCGACGGACTCCAATCCCAATGTTGTAGCTCCTTCTACAGTCCAAACTCCTACCTTATCGCAAGAGAATCAAGAAATGATAGCAGCTCTCGAAGGCTGTGACTTTGGTGATGAGTTGATCGAAGAATATTCCACAGATGCTGCTGAAGGAGATCAAACTCTTGTGGATGTCTCACTGGTGAGGGTGAAGAGCATTACCCTGCTGATGATGAGGGACACCAAAGCCCAGAAGATGGTGATCAGAATCTTATTGACCTACAAGGTAATGAGAATGAAAATGATAACCCTGATAATAACCAAGAAGCTGGTGAAAATCAGGCTTTAACTGTTGAAGATATCGGAATTGATGAGAATCCTAAAACTGATGCTGAGGGGACTCAAACCCCGACAGAACAAATTTTTGAAACAGAGGGAACAGAAATGGCAGCCCCAACAAGTCAAGTAGAATCAGGGGCCAGAAGCAGCCGTTTTTTATCAGGAGGCTCAGAGTCTGGAAGCAGTCAAGCAGCCGTGTCTGAGACTACTATGACGAGGCTTCGCACAGATTTAGATCTGCTTCATAAGACCCCATAAGTGCCACCAATCTCAGGTAACTCACTAACTTCTATTCATTATCGCTTTTTATTTGATACAATATAATGATTGTATTCTTGGATTGCAGAAGACGCCACAAGAACTATTGTTGTAACTCCCTTGACTTCTACTGCATTCAGCCTCAGTTCAACGATGGCTCCTTTGGACAGAGGAACGATGGAAGGGAGTTCATCACAGATGACTAAGGCAAAATCTTCTTGAGTGCTAGCCGTGATCTCTACAGGAGGAGGGATTTCTGTTGAAGAGGCAACACCTGGTCTCTCATCAATGACTCATGGCCTTGTCGAAACATACACCCAGGATTTCTTCACTTCCTTGAATATTCTGGTGTAGATGGCTATGGAAAAAAGGCCAATCTTCTGATTCATTAAAAAGCACAGCCTCCTTTGCAATCGGAGCCAAACGCAATATTGGTGACTTGGAGAGGGTTTACTTCCTGGAACGCATTCGAGACAAACTTGAAGAACCCATCAAGTCTTACCAAAATCTGATCAAGAGCAACATCCAGAGTCAAATAGAGGCAGAATGTGAAGTTTTAGATCGCAAATTTGAGGAGCAACAACTTGTTTTGAATAATACTATGGTGGCCTTCACGACACGCTCTACAGAGTTGGAGAATAGCATCATTGAAGTCACCTCTTCTATGGAGCGTCATAAGGCTGCAGCAGAAGAGAAGGAGAAAGAAGCAGTCGAGAACCAAACTCGTCTTTAGGAGTTAGAAACCAAAATAACTAAACTTCGTGAAGTTACCAAGACGGCTAAAAAGCAAGAAGAAGAAGAACGTGAATTATATCAAGTCGCTTCTAGCCAACTTGATGATCTGATCAGGAAGCGTAATGATTTTCTCAATGTCAAGCGTACAGAAATAGAACTTCAAGTGGAATCCCTGCAGCCTTTACAGCCAGACATCAGAAGAGAATCGGCCGAAAAGAGGGTAATTAATTCCTAGAAAGAGCGTGCCGAGGCTTTAAAGAAGATGATAATCGACCTTAGCACTCAGCCTTAGAAACAAAGTCATCGTGATGTAATAAATTTTGTTTCTTTGAACACTTTGATAAGATGTAACAACTTTTTGTGTTCTGCTATGAAAGATATTGATATTTTATGGCTCTATTACTTATTGCACAACTGTTATAGACGTAAGTAAAAGATAAGAGTCGAAAGTATGTTCAAAGGTACCAGACGTGACATATCTTCTAGAAAATAACAATACTCGTTATATATGTTCAGAGGTAATGTGGACGTGACAGAATATAATTTTAAAATATTGTTATTTTATGGACGATATTATCAGAGGTAATGTGGACGTGATAAGCCGTTAATGTAGATAATAGAATTCAGAGGTAATATGGATGTAACTTCATATATCTGTTGATTATCTTTGAGTCAATTGGGACTCAAAAATAGGATATCTTTTAAAACAACTGGGTTTCAAAAGATAATGTTTGTGATGATGATCTGGATAGACTCCACTAAGGATTTTTGAAAGTTTATTATCTGTTATTTTTTCACAGAAGAGCGAATAAAAGATAATAACCTGCAGATTTGAAATATGTACAATATTCAGAAGATATCTTATACATTCTTCAAACATAGTACTTTTTTAAGAATTTGTCGTTAATATGTATAATAGCAACTCGGCCATCCATCCCGGTCAGTTGATAAGCTCCATTTGAGAAAACTTTGCTTACAACGTAGGGACCTTCCCATTTTGCTTCGAATTTGCCTTTGCTCATGTGTGTCATAGTCATAGAACGTCTGACAGTGAGGACCAATTCGCCTTTTTGAAATGCTCGTACTTTGACTTTACGGTTAAAGGCTGTTGAAATACGGTCTTGATATAGCTTGATATGTTGTTGAGCTAGTAGCCGCTTCTCATCAAGTGCTTCAAGCTCTTGAAGTCGAAGACAATCATTATTTTCTGTTATGAGTACATTGGCAATTACAACCTTTAATGAGGGGATTTGAATCTCTAATGGCAGGACAGCTTCGTATTTATATACCGAGGAGAAAGGTGTACAACCGGTTGGAGTGCGTATAGTAGTACGATAAGCCCATAGACATTCTCCAAGATTTTCACTCCAATTACGTTTATTGGTCGAAACAAATTTCTTGAGAAGCTTGATAATGGTTTTGTTGAATGCTTCTGCCAAACCGTTAGCTGCAGGATTGTATGCCATAGAAGCAATATTGTTGATCCTGTTGTCATCACAGAATCGAGTGAACTTCTAACTAATGAATTGAGGCCCATTGTCATGAATGATTCGTCGAGGAATGCCAAATCGATAAATCATATGATGTTTGATGAAGCTAATCACACTCTGGTTTTGACTTCAGCCAAGGGTATAGCTTCTGCCCACTTCGAGAAATAGTCGGTTATAGCTAATATAAACCGATATCCTCTAGATGATGGTAGGTTGATAGGACCAATGACGTCCATGCCCCAAGATTCAAAGGGCCATGATGCGGCAGTCAAATAAAGGAATTTTGATGGTTGGTGGATGAAGTCTGCATGGATTTGATACGCTCGACATTTTCTTGCATATTCAATAGCATCTGATACCATAGTGGGCCAGTAATAGCCCATACATCGGATACGATCCTGTAGCTTAGGATCGGGCTGATGTGCACCACAGACACCATCGTGAGCTTCATGTAGCATTTGTTTTGCTTCATCTTCCGTAAGACAACGTAGGAGTAAACCGTCGAATGTTCGCCGATAGAGTGTTTTGGTAGTATGGTTGTAATAAAATCGGAGCGATCGCCGACGGATTGTTGTAGCTTCCTTGGGATCTTCAGGTAAAATGTCATGTACCACGAAGTCGATGAAAGGAGCCCTCAAGTCTTCACTATAGTGTCAATTTTAGTTGAATTACTAAATTCAATGTTTGAATTGTTCTCAATACAAAATAATTCTCTATTAGTGATGACAATTATTTGTTGTCTTCTTACTGGGATCGCTAATACTATTGTAAGATTGGCAAGTGCATCAGCCCCCACATTGTATGCCCGACGTACATGTTCAATGAAAAAAACCATTGAATGATATAGCCAGTCTGACTGCTGCATCATGATATGGAACGAGGTCTTGGTGTTGAACTTCATATATGCCTCTAACCTGAGTGACGATCAGTTTAGAGTCTCCATATACTTCGAGATATTCAATATCCAGCTGTTTAGCCAATTGGAGGCCAATGAGTAGAGCATTATATTCAGCCACATTATTGGAACATGACTCATCCAAGGAATAAGCTCTTTGAACAGCTAATCCTTTCGGTGATATAAGGACAATTCCAACTCCGGCGACAATGGTACCTTTGAGTCCAATTTTGGATGCACAATCAAAGAATAGACGCCAGGAAAAAAACTTCTTCTGAAATCATGTTATGGTTTAGATGTCTCTGGGATTGGATGAGCTGCTAAGAAGTCCGTAAGGGCTTGACCCTTGACCAACTTTTGTGGAACATAAACCATATCATACTGTGCTAGCAATATGCCCCATGTAGCAAGAATGGAATTGAGTATACTAGGATTCTTCATCAGAACTCGAACTCTGAAGATGACATGAATGGCTTGACCCATGATATAATGTCGCATTTTTTGAACAGCGAACAGTTGGGCTAAGCATTCTTTTTCTACCGAAATATATCGATGTTCGGCATCGATCATCGTGCGACTAAGGTAGTAGATATCTTGCTCATGACCTTCTTTATTCTTTTGGGCTAACAAGGTACCCAAGGAATGATCCATTTCTCGGACATACATTAGAAAAGGTATTCCTGGGACTGGAGGCACTAGAATTGGAGGGTTCATCAAGTACTGCTTTATGTCTTCAAATGCTTGTTGACATTCTTCAGTCCAAATGAAAGACACACCTTTCTTCATGAGTTGAGTGAACGGTCTGCAGCGTCCAGAGAGATTTGAAATGAATCTCCTGATGTACGGAAGCTATCCTTGGAATCCTCGTAGCTCTTTTAGATTGCTTGGAGGATGCATCTCTTGAATGGCTTTAATTTTCTCAGGGTCAACGTATATACCTTTAGAGGTAATAACGAATCCGAAAAATTTGCTACTAGAGACTCCCAGGAATGACTTGGTAGGATTCATTTTGAGTTGATGCTGGCACATTAGATCGAAGATAGTTCTCAAGTCTTGGATGTGATCTTCCTTTAGACGACTTTTGACAGCAATATCGTCGACATAGCATTCGACTGTCTTCCATAAATATTCGCGGAAGATAGTACTCATAGCCCGCTGATAGGTCGCACCAGCATTTTTAAGACCAAACGGCATGATGGTGTAGCAATAAACTCCCAGAGGAGTACGGAAAGATGTATGTCTCTCATCTTCTGGATCCATCTTGATTTGATTGTATCCTGAGAATCCATCCATAAAAGACATTTATTCGAATCCGCAAGTATTGTCGATCATGACATCAGTAATCGGAAGAGGAAACTAATTTTTCGGACAAGCATCGTTGAGGTCTCTAAAGTCAATGCAGACTCGGACCTTCCATATTTTCTTCATAACTGGGACGACATTAGCTACCCAGTCGGGATATTGTTCTTCTCTGACAAAACTGCAGGCGATAAGCTTCTTGACTTCATCTTCTATAGCGTCCATCATATCAGGTCGGAGTCGATGCTGTTGTTGTTTAACTGTCCTCGCATTTGGTAGGATGTTGAATTTGTGGGTAGCAATTTGAGGATCTAATCCCGGCATATCCTCATAGCTCCAGGCGAATACGTCAATGTATTCCTTAATAAGATGAATTAGTTTATGTTTATCCGCTTCAAGAAGACTTTTGCTGATGAAGATTGGCCTTGGAGAAGCTTCGTTTTTGACATCGACTTGGACTAACTGATTTTTGGTAGGTGGTTCGCGTTGCTCGAAGCGAAGTTCCTATTGATTGTCCGTTCTTTATGCCCAAGGATCTGACTAAGGAGCTTTAGCAAAATTATCATCGTCTTCTGAGAACTCAACGGTCACTATATTAGAATATAGAGTCACTCGATGGACGTGCCCTATACTGGTGTCAGAATCCCATGAAACAGAGTCAGAACAGTTAGACCGCTTCTCTTTGTCAGACTCAGAAGCGTCTGGGGTCGTAACTGGCAAAGTATAGCCCAATCCATGCTATGTTTTGCTGTAATATTGTAGTGACTTTCCTTTTGGAGTAGGGATACGAATATGCGTTTGCCTTCCCTTACCACCATTAAGGCCAGCTTTAAAATTGTAGCCCATCTTTTGAATGATGTCTTTAAATTGTTGACTATAACGTCGTAGTTGGAGCCGCCCGTTATCGTCATTTTTAGTCTCGCTATCAAACATAGTCTTCCGCTCTGTTCCTTTACTAAAAAGTATAGAAAGTTCTTCTTTCTTTCTGGAAGGAACTAGGAAGAAAGAATCTTGAGCTGGTTCGAATGATATTTCATTTTGGAAAGATTGAACTGCTTCTATTATGAGTAGTTCGAAGTTATCTAACATTTCTAAGTAACATTGAGTTTAATAAATAACATCAGTATATTGCAAACAAGATTCTATTTTATTGATTTTTACATCATCATTTACAACAGGGCTTTTGACCTTAGCCGATGGCTTGCTAAGGTTGATAACCAGAGGAGGAGAAGAAGAAAGAGAAAGAGAAGGCTTGTTACGACGGAGGTCGATATTAAAAGGCTCAGAAGAGGTGAGCTCCCTTTGTTCCTGTAATGCCCCAGTCCCAAAATACTTGGGACCAAGTACGTAGACATGCCAGCTGCACACATAAGAAGTATACTCCAATATATGAAAACCTCGTATGTATACATAACCTGTAAAATGCAGTAAACTAATAGTAATCTAATCTCATCCACAAATAAAAGAATAATATTATAAATCAACTGTGAAATTTGTAATTTATACATGTAGTTGGGCGGAGACAAATCCACTACCAACCATTTAAATGAAAAGAAGAATATACGGAGGAAAATACAAAGGAAGGGTAGAAAGTCGACCCAAGGGCAATCCTCTGCAAAGGGATGGAGAAGATCACGGCCTTGGCTAAACACCTGCAGATATCACAGAAGCACACACCTGGAGAGATCACTAGGTCCTCAGAGAGACGTAACAAGATACAGGAAGAACATGCCACAATAAACTGAATATATAAAATGTCACAAGCCACAAGTAAAGTAAAATAGTTCCAATCGTAACAAGATACATAAAGGAACGGGGGTGACCTGACATTGACTAGGTTTTAACTAACCATTCTAATGTGTTTATGTAGTTAAGAACAAACATTTCATCGCATGAGCCCTAGATGTAAATAGGATCTGATATAGTCCCTACTAGGGCACCAGTGACCTAAGCGCATTACGTTCAAAAATGACAATCGCCAACCTGAGAGGATCATCTTACCCCAAGTGTATAATGTTCAAGAACGTCAGTAGCCAACATTAGGGGGTAAGCATACCCGTATCTCCAGCGGAGCTTCCGGGTTACAATAAAATATGTAATAGAAGCCCATACGACAAGGAAATGTTCTCCCCACCTGATGCACCTATCGTAGTCGCATCCGCGATCATGTACCTCTACTAACTGCTAAGTCTTCTATCATGTCTCTATTAACAGTTAGACCTAATGCATGCGTACGGGTGATCAGCCAACACGCAAGTACCTTTACATGCTACTCATCTCACACATATCTCGTGGTACAACTTTGTCAAGGTTTATGGAATATACTACCAACGGTAGTCCCTTAACTCTAATTCCATATGTAATCAAAGGATAATAAGTAAAGTAATGTTACTATCACTGAACAGACAGTAATCAGGAACTGTAAATAATGGTACAACTAGAAATAAATGAACAATGATATGTAAATAACTAAAATGTAGACTTAAATATAAACAGTAAATTATGGCAAGGTATCTTGCCTGATGTCCGGAGTGAGGTAAGATGATGTCCTGGCGACAAATCAACAACAACGCACAAAGGGGAAGGTGTAGGAACAACTCTGGATGCTGAAAATAGTCTATTTTCTAGTTATAACTAATACTGCACCTATTACAATTATTTAATGGATTCTAAAATTAGGATATGGCATAGGTTTTCGTATCAGCTTTTCGAGAAACTAAACGGATCGCATTTTCGTTTCTGGAATCTTCCGAAATAGCAAAAATACTGAAACACGTTTATTTTTGGGACACTAGATACTCAAACAGTTTTGCAGAAATATACAGAACAAATTTTGACTATTAAAATATGTTTCTAGAAATCTTACCTCGATACGCTTATTTTAAAAAAAAACTGGAGACGAAATGGAGTTCAGAGCTTGGAGATATCGTCGTTCCAAGTTGCTCTTCCTACTAAAAAGCGGGGCTGAATTCTGATGACGAATTTTTGAGTTCCTATTGGACTAAAAATAATTTCGAATTATGGTTGATAGGAAGGGAATGTATTAGGTATATATAGGTACTTATTTTAGATTTACCTCCTAAATTAAATAGGATTTGATTTAAATCGATAGGAGTTACTTTGTTATGATATAATATAGATAGGGATGCTTTCCTATTAGACTTAGGATTTCGATTAACTTAAAATATAGTTCATATTTATCTAAATTATCTATAACATTATTTAAAATTACTATAGATAATAAATAGAGTTAATATTTATTTAAACAACCTTCATCTAATCTCATTTATACAAGCTGCAATATTTAATACTAAATTGACATTTATTCTATATTATGTAAATAGTGTACAATATAAGTAACATCTAAAAAGTAATAAAAGTTATGAAATAAATCCTAAAATTTTGAGAAAAATTGTATAATATAGTTTAGATCCTTAATGTACTAGAAAAATAGCATTATATATTTTTATACTAAATTCACTAATGAGCACTATACTAAATATATGTAAAATAATACAAATTATATAATAAGTCAATAAATAGTTATTTAAAAATCCAAAAAGTTTACAAATATTTATTTTAAAAAATCAGGGAGTTTACAAAAGTCTTATCTAGATAAGGACTAAGAAGAGTTTTAATTCCCTTTAGATTTTCCACTAATTAATTCAAATTGATTTTAAAGTAACTCAATCAAATATAATCCAATGTAGATAGATTCTACCTCTAATTTAAACTGTATTTAAATAACTAAATTTTTTCCAACTTAAATCATCATAATTAATTACATATTAAATCAACCCATATTTAATATACCTTTTTCGAAATAATATATTAATGATAATAATTAATTTCAAAAATACAAATATATATACACTCGCATGCAAAAATAGTACTTACATAAAACACAGTTTTTCTAAATTACTAGTTATACCTGTACCATAAAATAAAATGGCCCTTTTTAAATAAAAATAAAGTTTGGCAATCCTCGGCGCGACACATTTACAACTTCAAGCAATATAAAATATTTATAGTCTATTATTTTGAAATATTTTCTACATCTATATCTTTAAAACGTTTTATAAAAATATATACTTCACACTTATTCGCACTTGACGAGAAATTTACGAAACGCAAACTCGTACGCGATGTACAAATACGAAATACAAAAATCAATACCATATTTATTAAAAAAATTGTAGTAGAAACCGAAATACGATGTACTTCACACTTATTTGCCCCAGTTCCAAAATACTTGGGATCAAGTACGTAGACATGCCAGCTGCACACATACGAAGTATACTGCAATATATGGAAACCTCGTATGTATACATAAACTGTAAAATACAGTAAACCAATAGTAATCTAATCTCATCCATAAAATAAAAAAATAATATTATAAATCAACTGTAAAATTTATAATTTATACATGTCGTAGGGCGGAGACAAATCCACTACCAACCATTTAAATGGGAAGAAGAATATACGGGGGAAAATGCAAAGAAAGGGTAGAAAGTCAACCCAAGGGCAATCCTCTGCGAAGGAATAGAGAAGATCACGGCCTTGGCTAAACACCTGCAGATATCACAGAAGCACACACCTGGATAGATCACCAGGTCCTCAAAGGGACGTAACATGATACAGAAAGAACATGCCATAATAAACTGAATATATAAAATATCACAAGCCACAAGTAAAGTAAAATAGTTCCAATCGTAACAAGATACATAAAGGAACGGGGGTAACTTGACATTGACTAGGTTTTACCTAACCATTCTAATGTATTTATGCAGTTAAGAACAAACCTTTCGTCGCTTGAGCCCTGGCTGTAAATAGGATCTGGTATAGTCTCTACTTGGGCACGAGTGACCTAAGCGCATGACGTTCAAAAACGACAGTGGCCAACCTGAGAGGATCATCTTAACCCAAGCGCATAATGTTCAAGAACGTCAGTGGCCAACATGAGGGGGTAAGCATACCCGTATAACCAGTGGAGCTTTTGGGTTGCAAGAAAATGTGTAATAGAAGCCCATACGACAAGGAAATGTTCTCCCCACCCTATGCACCTATCGTAGTCGCATCCGCGATCATGTACCTCTACTAACTGCTAAGTCTCCTATCATGCCTCTATTAGCAGTTAGACCTAAAGCATGCGCACGGGTGATCAGCCAACACGCAAGTACCTTTACATGCTACTCATCTTACACATATCTCATGGTACAACTGTGTCAAGGTTTATGCAATACACTACAAACGGTAGTCCCTTAACTCTAAGTCCATATGCAATCAAAGGATAATAAGTAAAGTAATGCTACTATTACTGAACAGGCAATAATCAGGAACTATAAATAATGGTACAACTAGAAATAAATAAACAGTGATATGTAAATAACTAAAATGCAGACTTAAATATAAACAGTAAATTATGGCAAGGTATCTTGTCTGATGTCCGGAGTGAGGTAAGATGATGTCCTGGCGATGAATCAACAACAACGCACAAAGGAGAAGGTGTAGGAACAACTTCGGATGCTGAAAATAGTTTATTATCTAGTTATAATTAATACTGCACCTATTATATTTATTTAATAGATTTTGAAATTAGGATATGGCAATAGGTCGAGTAAACTCCCTTGGAGCCGAGAAAATCACAGACGACCGGAGGGAGCTTTGATTTTCTCATTTCACAGTCTTTCTTTTTTCTTAGTGATTGCAAAGGTAAGCCCTTGGTATGTTATCAAAAATGGAAGGCGAGCGGAGTGAGCTAAATAATCGAAGTAAGGTGACCGAAGGGAGTAGGGAGAAGGGAGCAGTGAGGATAAGGAGTAGGGAGTAATTGAAAGGCAAAGAGAGACGGCTCGGTAGGTAAGGAATGGTCAATCGTCAAGTCAAGGATTTTCGTATCAGCTTTTCGAAAAACTAAACGAATCGCATTTTCGTTTTCGGAATCTCCCGAAATCGCAAAAATACTGAAACACGTTTATTTTTGGGATACTAGATACTCAAATAGTTTTGCAGAATTCTACAGAAAGAATTTTGGCTATTAAAATATGATTTCTGGAAAGCTTACCTCGATACGCTTCTTCTAAAAAAAACTGAAGGCAAAACAGAGTTCAGAGCTAGGAGATATCGTCGTTCCAAGTTGCTCTTGCTACTAAAAAGCGGGGCTGAATTCTGATTACAAATTTTAGAGTTCCTATTGGACTAAAAATAATTTCGAATTATGGTTGATAGGAAGGGAATGTATTGGGTATATATAGGTACTTATTTCAGATTTACCTCCTAAATTAGATAGGATTTGATTTAAATTGATAGGAGTTACTTTGTTATTATATAATATAGATATGGATGCTTTCCTATTAGAATTAGGATTATGATTAACTTAAAATATAGTTCATATTTATCTAAATTATCAATAATATTATTTAAAATTACTATAGATAATAAATAGAGTTAATATTTATTTAGACAACCTTCATCTAATCGCATTTATACAAGCTGAAATACTTAATACTAAATTGACATTTATTCTATATTATGTAAATAGTGTACAATATACGTAACATGTAAAAAGTAATAAAAGTTATGAAATAAATCCTAAAATTTTGAGAAAAATTGTATAATATAGTTTAGATCCTTAATATACAAGAAAATTAGCTTTATATATTTTTTATACTAAATTCACTAATGAGCACTATACTAAATATATGTAAAATAATATAAATTATATAATAAGTCAATAAATAGTTATTTAAAAATCCAAAAATTCCATAAATATTTATTTTGAAAAATCAGGGGGTTTATAAAAGTCTTATCTAGATAAGGACTAAGAAGAGTTTTAATTCCCCTTAGATTTTCCACTAATTAATTCAAATTAATTTAAAAGTAACTCAATCAAATATAATCCAATGTAGATAGATTCTATTCTAATTTAAACTGTATTTAAATAACTTAATTTTTTTTCCAACTTAAATCACCATAATTAATTACATATTAAATTAACCCATATTTAATATACCTTTTTCGAAATAATATATTAATGATAATATTTAATTTCGAAAATACAAATATATATACATCCGCATGCAAGAATAATACTTACATAAAACACAGTTTTTCTAAATTACTAGTTATACTTGTACCATAAAATAAAATGGCCCTTTTTAAATAAAAATAAAGTTTGGCAATCCTCGGCATGACGTATTTACAACTTCAAGCAATATAAAATATTTATCGTCTATTATTTTGAAATATTTTCTACATCTATATAATTAAAACATTTTATAAAATTATGTACTTCGTACTGATTCGCACTTGACGAGAAATTTACGAAACACAAACTCGTACGCGACGTAGAAATACGAAGTACAAAAATTAATACCATATTTATTAAAAAAATCGTAGTAGAAATTTAGGGATTTTACATCCAACCCAACTTACAAGAATTTTGTCCTCGAAATTTAGGAATAGCTAGGGTAGGGGAAACAGAAAGAGTTCATCAATACCGAAATACGATTAAATTTTTGGATGAGGCGAAGAAACGACGTTCGACACAAACATGCATTGGAAGATCGTGATTTTCATATCTGCGAAAATACATCATGGTTATGGAATTGTAGAAGGGTCGCTAGTTAAGGTAATAAAATTATGATAACACGAATTAGAGAATAGAAAGGAATTGAGTAGGTCAAGGAGAATAATTTAGACATTTAGGAGAGATGGTTTCTTGAGCGAATATAGTCATATAGGTTTAAGGTATGGTTAAGGAAATGATTTAAATCATTTTCAAGTTTCAAGAACGATAGAAGGTTGCGATTATAAATCTAGGGTAGAGGAAAAAGGTAACTCAAGTCGGGGTTATAGTCACATTGGTTGGTCAGTGGTTAACTATCTTGGCAATAGATGGTGGACAACTAAGGGAATATCAAGTACGAGTGTTTGTCTTTCTAATATAGGCGAAAGACGAAAATAATAAAGAGTTCGAAGAAGATATTATCGAATACGAATAAGTGGTTCAAAGATGATTGAAAATTTTCAAAAAGAATTGCCAAGGCAGTCGCGGATGGAATTCTAGAGGCCAAGTTTAACTATGTCTCCATCCACGTTGAACAATATATGAAAAGCGAACCAAAGTGCACTAGGTTGATCAGACCATCATGTACCGATTCGGATTAGACAATGTATTAGTGGGCATCCCCAATAACACATATGTCGTAAACAAGATCGATAAAAGAATAAGCTTGCAAAACTAAGGCTAAATTAGCATCATAAGATAGTCAAAATATAACTAAGGAATACTAATGAAGGAAATTAAATAGTCAAAGATCCATTAAAATCTAAGTCTTGTTCGAAGTTTGGGCATATGCAGTCGTCCTAGTGTTTTCTTATCTATGGCTTGGTTGACTAGATAAGTTAGGGTCCTCTGAATTCTATAGTCTAAGTAAACTTATCAATATGGGTCACAAGGACAAAGGTTTGTTAGGTCATGAGGTATTCTATCCAACTTACAAGAGTTAAACTAGTAGTGTGATGGGACAATGGGTCAAGCAATCAAGATAAAGCACAAAGTTAAGCATTTAAGGAATTAAGTAGAACAAAATCACATATCGGATCGAAAGAATTGAGTTGAGGTTGAGTCCCTATCCTTGGTCGAAAAATATATCGGTATCATGGTACAGGTTATAGTCTAGTCTTTATGACCTGAAAGTCATATCATAAAAATAGAGTACCAAGGGACGTGTTTGAGTGGGACATGATATACCTACATGAAGGTGAGCTCGTCTAGGTCTTACATATAAAATTTGTTGGAAGGTAACAGCTAGTATTACACTCCAAATATCAAAGTCACGGTAAAGGACACAAAAAGATCTAAAATAGAAAGTGGGAGTTCATGAAGTGACAATTAATGCACAAACATTAAAGAAGATCAAGTTGAAGCATGAAATAAAATTAATTAAGGAATCTAGTAAAATAATTTAGGGACACAGTTTTCAGAGAGAAGATAGTCTCCTAGGTGGATACAGTCAAGGAACGATTAAATTATTTTTTAAATTTCAAATGGTTAGAAGGTCACAATAAAAGATCTGGATTTGGAGAAAGGTCGAGTAAGTCAAAATTGAGCTATAGTCACATTGTTTGGTCGAAGACTAACTATACTTGTGTATATACAACTATCTTGGTCATGGATGGAATGTAGAGTACCTCTATCTTATTAGGGTGACCTTGCCTGCTCCTTGGTTCTCTATCAAGATAAGAATTAATCCCAAAATTTGAGTTCCCAATATGTGTTTCCAAGCTTGACATAAACTACGATATTCAAGCATAATCATAAAAATAATTCAAGTCTTTAATAACCCTAAGATAACCCTTAGTATGACAAAAAATATATATATATTTTCCCTCCAATATGCACAAACTAAACTTTCTTATTCTCTAGTTGGTTGAGGTCATCCATCATAACTTAAAAAAAATTAGATTCCTCTAATCAATCTCAAAATAAGATTTATTATATCTCTTAATAAATTTTCCACAAAATTGCAATATTATAAATCCAAACTTTAAACTCAAGATTTAGATAATCTTATCAATCGTGAATTATGCGACAAAATTTGAAGATTTTTTTCACAATTGAAATATTAAACTCAAAATCTAAATAAATTTATCAATCATAGATCGTATGACACGGTTCTAAATTTAAAAATTTTCTCAAATCAATTTATATCCTCAAAAGATATGAATAGCTATAACCCGAAAATCATAAATATTTTCTAAATCTTCAAAATCAAATATTTTACTCAATCTTCTATCAATCCTTTGGTGAATACTCCTAGTAGTCTCAAGATAAAATTCTCTCTATCCTCAAACTAGATAATATTGCTACTACCCAACTTAGAATTAACTAATCCTTAAGATCATACTTTTAGAAAAATAAATGCATGCCTCTATATCTTAAATAAGACCTCAATGTATACTAATTGTGAATGTAATCCTTCTAGTCACGTATTTGACCTATGAGCATATACTAGTATAGTCATATTCCTAACCGACATTAAGCACGAAAAAGTAAGGATTCATGGTAGAAAGGGGTCAAACAAGATGCAATCGAAGGAGGCAAACGAGAGTTCAAAGTTTGGAGTCAAGTAAGAATGTCAAGTATATTGATGAGATCCTAGACTCTAATCCTATCTGCAGGCTCACATCGGTACAATAACGTAACCGAAGTGATAAACTTGACCTGCATGGGCCACCACAAAAATATGTATCGCCCCAGTCCCAAAATACTTAGGACCAAGTACGTAGACATGCCAGTTGCACACATACGAAGTATACTACAATATATGGAAACCTCGTATGTATACATAAGCTGTAAAATGCAGTAAACCAATAATAATATAATCTCATCCACAAAATGAAAGAATAATATTATAAATCAACTGTAAAATTTGTAATTTATACATGTAGTAGGGCGGAGACAAATCTACTACCAACCATTTAAATGAGATAGAGAATATACGAAAGAAAATGCAAAGGAAGGGTAGAAAGTCGACCCAAGGGCAATCCACTGTAAAGGAATGGAGAAGATCACGGCCTTAGCTAAACACCTGCAGATATCACAGAAGTACACACTTGGAGAGATCACTAGGTCCTCAAAGGGACGTAACAAGATATAGGAAGAACATTCCATAATAAACTGAATATATAAAATGTCATAAGCCACAAGTAAAGTAAAATAGTCCCAATCGTAACAAGATACATAAAGGAACGGGGGTGACTTGACATTGACTAGGTTTTACCTAATCATTCTAATGTGTTTATGCAGTTAAGAACAAACCTTTCGTCGCATGAGCCCAGGCTGGAAATAGGATCTGGTATAGTCCCCACTTTGGCACCAGTGACCTAAGCGCATGACGTTCAAAAACGATAGTGGCCAACCTGAGAGGATCATCTTACCCCAAGCGTATAATGTTCAAGAACGTCAGTGGCCAACATGAGGGGGTAAGCATACCCGTATCTCCAGCGGAGCTTCCGGGTTGCAAGGAAATGTGTAATAGAAGACCATACAACAAGAAAATGTTCTTCCCACCCGATGCACCTATCGTAGTCGCATCCGCGATCATATACCTCTACTAACTGCTAAGTCTTCTATCATGCCTCTATTAGCAGTTAGACCTAAAGCATGCGCACGGGTGATCATCCAACACGCAAGTACCTTTACATGCTACTCATCTAACACATATCTCGTGGTACAACGGTGTCAAGATTTATGCAATATACTACAAACGGTAGTCCCTTAACTCTAAGTCCATATGCAATCAAAAGATAATAAGTAAAGTAATGCTACTATCACTGAACAGGCAATAATCAGGAACTGTAAATAATGGTACAGCTAGAAATAAATGAACAGTGATATGTAAATAACTAAAATGCAGACTTAAATATAAACAGTAAATTATGGCAAAGTATCTTGCCTGATGTCAGGAGTGAGGTAAGATGATGTCCTGGCGACGAATCAACAACAACGCACAAAGGGGAAGGTGTAGGAACAACTTCGGATGCTGAAAATAGTTTATTATCTAGTTATAATTAATACTACACCTATTATATTTATTTAATAGATTCTGAAATTAGGATATGGCAATGGGTCGAGTAAACTCCCTTGGGGCCGAAAAAATCACAGGCGATCGGAGGAAGCTTTGATTTTTTCATTTCACAGTCTTTCTTTTTTTAGTGATTGGAAAGGTAAGCCCTTGGTATGTTATCAAAAATAGAAGGCGAGCAGAGTGAGCCATGAATAATTGAAGTGAGGCGACCGAAGGGAGTAGTGAGAAGGGAGCAGTGAGGATAGGGAGTAGGAAGTAATCGAATGGCGAAGAGAGGCAACTCGGTAGGGAAGGAATGCTTAATCGTCAAGTCAAGGATTTTCGTATCAGCTTTCCAAAAAATTAAACGGATCACATTTTCGTTTCCGGAATCTCCCGAAATCGCAAAAATACTGAAACACGTTTATTTTTGGGACACTAGGTACTCAAACAGTTTTACAGAAATCTACAGAACGAATTTTGGCTATTAAAATATATTTCTGGAAAGCTTACCTCAATACGCTTCTTTTAAAAAAATGGAGGCGAAATGGAGTTCAGAGCTAGGAGATATCGTCGTTCCACGTTGCTCTTGCTACTAAAAAAGTGGGGCTGAATTCTGTTGACGAATTTTTGAGTTCCTATTGGACTAAAAATAGTTTCGAATTATGTTTGATAGGATGGGAATGTATTGGGTATATATTGGTACTTATTTCAGATTTACCTCCTAAATTAGATAGGATTTGATTTAAATTGATAGCAGTTACTTTGTTATGATATAATATAGATAGGGATGTTTTCCTATTAGACTTAGGATTATGATTAACTTAAAATATAGTTCATATTTATCTAAATTATCTATAACATTATTTAAAATTATTATAGATAATAAATAGAGTTAATAATTTATTTAAACAACCTTCATCTAATCTCATTTATACAAGCTGAAATATTTAATACTAAATTGACATTTATTCTATATTATGTAAATAGTGTATAATATAAGTAACATGTAAAATTAATAAAAGTTATGAAATAAATCCTAAAATTTTGAGAAAAATTGTATAATATAGTTTAGATCCTTAATGTACTAGAAAAATAGCTGTATATATTTTTATACTAAATTTACTAATGAGCACTATACTAAATACATGTAAAATAATACAAATTATATAATAAGTCAATAAATAGTTATTTAAAAATCCAAAAATTCTACAAATATTTATTTTGAAAAATTAGGGGGTTTACAAAAGTCTTATCCAGATAAGGACTAAGAAGAGTTTTAATTCTCCTTAGATTTTCCACTAATTAATTCAAATTAATTTAAAAGTAACTCAATCAAATATAATCCAATATAGATAGATTCTACCTCTAATTTAAACTATATTTAAATAACTTATTTTTTTTCCAACTTAAATCACCATAATTAATTACATATTAAATCAACCCATATTTAATATACCTTTTTTGAAATAATATATTAATGATAATAATTAATTTCAAAAATACAAATATATATACACTCGCATGCAAAAATAATACTTACATAAAATACAGTTTTTCTAAATTACTAGTTATACTTGTACCATAAAATAAAATGGCCCATTTTAAATTAGAATAAAGTTTGGCAATCCTCGGCGCGACGTATTTACAACTTCAAGCAATATAAAATATTTATCATCTATTATTTTGAAATATTTTCTACATCTATATAATTAAAATATTTTATAAAAATATGTACTTCGCACTTATTCGCACTTGACAAAAAATTTATGAAACGCAAACTCGTACGCGACGTACAAATACGAAGTACAAAAATCAATACCATATTTATTAAAAAAATCATAGTAGAAATTTAAGAATTTTACAGTTCCCTCTTTTCAGCAGGAAGAGGCTTAGCATGAGAGGAGAGATGGATGGTTAGCGTCTGAGAAGACAAAGGACGAAAAGTGCATCCTTTAACAGGAACCACAAGAACATCATCTGGGGTATCCCTCTGATCTTCCTCGGTATCCATGGCTAGTACAACTTTCATGAATTCTTCTTTGTACATCCTGGAGTCAGTAAAATTTGTTTCGACGCCTCAAAAGGGGTTAAGATTAGCCACCTCCTTTTGGACTTCTCCATTGGCATCCACATACTTCAAACATTGATGAAGAGTTGATGGGACAATGTTATGTTCATGCAGCCATGGTCTTCCTAGCAAAGCATTATAGGAGCTGTGATTGTCAATCACATAAAAGGTGACCCTTGTGCGAAGATTGTCGATTTACACATTCAGGCGAATCTTCCCAAGTGGTTCACTTCTTCTGGAATTTAATCCCAAGATCGTCATAATAGTCGTGGAAAGATTATGAACAGGGCTCTTCAGGGCATCCAGTAAAGTTTTTGGCATGATGCTAAGTGCGGATCCGGGATCGATCAGGATGCGGTCAACCTTTGTTATAACAATATATCCTGTGTAATAGAGAGGTCGATCATGTCGATTGTCTTCCATAAGCATATCATATTGTGTGAAAGTGATGTTAGGAATCGATTCTATCATACTATGACAGTAAAAACATGCTACAGATTCCTCATCGGGTTTCTTTAGAAGTGTCAAGCAAGCGTCTGCTTGTAACAGAGCTTCGCTTAATGTTTCCCAAATTTCCTTCGAAAGACGAAGGAGCTCGAAGATTGATAACCTTGCTGGAGTATTGGCTAGCTAAGCCAATATCTCAAAATTGTATGGCTTTTCAAGTCCAAAAGGTAGAGTTTTCTTCAATATCTTATCGAAGTGAACTAGCTATTTTCCTTTGTCGGCCGCTGTCGGTTTAGGAGGAGTTGGTTCCAGTGGAGTTGATGAAGCCGAAAGAACATTAACAATAGGAAAAGAAGATATTTGAGGGGTATTTGGAGCTGGAATATGGATCTCTTGACCTTCTGGATATTCTCAGATAAAGTCTTCCAGACCTGATACCAGTCAAGGCTTCTTCTTCTGGTACCGGTGCGAATGATACCATATTACAGTTCTTTGTCCAAGTCCTACCTTTGGAAAGCTTTCTTTGGCAAGATGAAAAGTTTGTCTAGAACCCCAAGCCAACACGAGATTGATTGTGTTGAAGGCGTAGGGAAAGAGGTATAGGAAATCCTCTTCCATGGTTCAATCCAAGGGCTTTCTGTAGGTCATATCCCATCTTCATCATTAGTTCCTAGGATTGTTGACTATATAGATAGAATGCTGGTTGGTAACTGTCCTCCGGCTTTGGTAGTCGTCTCAGAAGACGAAGATGAACTCGCTGTTAGAATGAAGGTAGTAATTAAAGGTGGTGGATGATGATCACCCAGCAAGGTCATATGACATGACTTGTATTTGATTGCCTTCTTATATTTTGTAGACGAGGTAGGTGTCTCAAAGTCAGCCACCAAATCAGGATGGATCTACATGATTTCCCCTTTATCAGTTGACAGAGGAACAAGACAATCACTTCGTGCAGGCGGGAGATTGACAATCTCTAGAGTAGCTTTCGGGATAGGAACGACTCCATCCTGCACAAATTGAGCAAAAAAGTTGCCAAACTGCAAAGAGACGACGTTGGCAATCACAGTCTTCTCATCCAGTTGAAGAGTGATTGCTCCGGCTTTAATTATCTCTTGGATCTTCCCTTTGAGTACATAGCATGCTCTAGTCGGGTGTCTAATGAACCTGTGATACACAGAGTATTTAGGATGATTAGTCTTACCTACTTTCTCTGGCCGCTTTACGTCGGGCAGCTAAAGTTTATTGCTCTTGATCAAGCAATCGAAGATACTCATAACATCATCTTCATCGAAGGAGTATTCCTATTTTGGGCGCGGTGCCATCTGCGATGGTGTCGCCGTTGTAGGTTTTGATTAACCTATGTTGATGGCTAGAGTTTTTTTACCTTTGTATTGATGGCCAAGGCTTCGTTGCCCTTGCGGTTATTCTGACGGCTACCACTGTTGGATACATAATGTTTATCTCTGTCGAGATTAGGCATCTGGATCCCTAATTGGTTGAATTTGTCAGCACTTTCTTTGGCTGATCTGGCATTCACTATGAAGGAAGGCCAGTCCTGGAATTACGTAGATCCAGTCCACATGCTGACTATAGGCAGCAAATTCGATTTGTATGTGTCTATAGTCAGAGCATTTGGAGTTTCCAGAGGCATTTTGAGTGCCTCCCAACGAAAGTGTTCAATAAAACGTTCAGCAGTTTCATTGGGCCGTTATTTGATTTTGATGAGGGCTGACATAGTCATGTCGTTTGTTCCCTCATAAAATCGTTACAGAAATATTTGTTTGAACCCAGCAAAGGGGTTATGCAACCGTCTGGCAAACTGCGATACCAGTCATTGTAGATATTTACAAAAAGAGAAGAATCACTGTCTTTTCTTATTAGCGCAAGGCACTACAAATCAAGTACACCTGAGAGATCCTGCACTTAGAATCTCCGAGTACAAAAAGAATTCTGGGAAATGGGATGATGGAGATCGAGCGGCAATTGCTCCTTTACTCCATTGACACTCTGATTTACAAAAGTAGGAGAAAACCTAAGAAAATTGCTAACTTTCGGCTCACTGGCAAGAAGGACAGCAATTTGGCTCTGAAATACTCTCTGTTATGTCCATTTGAAGAGGCATATGTCCTCTATTTATAGTCATTTTATACTGAAATGACTGTTATATGCACACAAGTAGAAAATATATTGATTTCACTGTGGGCGCATAGTGTCCCTTTGGGCGCATAGGACGTAAGCACATAAAGACTGCATGATCGTAGGTAGATCGTGGGTAGATCGTGGCCGTATGCTTCGATGCACGACTGCTCGTGGAGACTGACGTGGCTGCATGCCTCGGCCCATGATTGATCGTGGATGTTGACCGGGTCATAGGGTCATTTCTGCCTTGGGCGCATAGTACTGGAAGCAGACTATGTGCCCACACTTGGGTGCATGATTAGCATATAAAGCAGTTTTTTGTGGGCGCATAGCCCCCCTCCTTATCATGTAGGCGCATAGCCTCTTTTATCATGTGGACGCATAGCCCCCTTTATCATGTGGGCGTATAGCCTCCATATCACGTGGGCGCATAGTCCTTCCTTTTCATGCTTCTACAAGACCCCCTTCAAAGTTTTTGATACTCGAACGAGTTCATAATACTTTGATAGAAGTATGGGAGACTTTCAATAGCTTTATGAGCGCATGATGCATCATTTTTTTGGGCGCATGAATGTTGCCAGGCTGTCAAATATGGCTGTTAAGAAAAAATCTCAATCGATAAATTCGTTGGAACAGAATTTGAAGAGGTCCACTCTCTATATGATGTCTATGTGTAGCCCACGTTAGCAAAATATGGGCGCATAATATGCAAACGTTGGATCTTGTGTGGGCGCATAGTACCGTATTTTGCCGATAAATAGGCCCGAGGAGAAAGAAAATTCATTTTCTCCTTTTTTTAAAAATTTCCAAGAGTTTTTTCGTTTCGACTTTTTCGTGAGATCATGTCTTCCATGGCTGCTTCGACTCCCAAGAGGTCCGTAATGGGTAAGGAGGCTGCAGCGAGCGGTTCTCCTCCTTCGGCAACGTCTTCACTGGTCCAAGACCCCATTCTGGTTGAGGCAATGCCCTTAAAACAAAGTCTAGAGCGTTAATTTGCGAAGCTCGAACTTATTTCTGCTTGGGCGCATAGCCATTGATATGCGCCCAAAGCAACCTTCCTCTGTGTTGCATTTTTATGCGCCCACAGAGTCATGCACACACATAGTTGTTGCTTCTCACTGCAACATGTTATGCGCCCACACAGAAACATTTTGTGTTTAAGAAGGACTCCTATGCGCCCAAAGGCCATATGGGCGCATAGAATTTAGGCACATAGAAAGTTTTCCAGGACAGCCTTTTTTCTGACTTTTTTTTCTGTTTTTTGCAGTTGACATGGTTGTCCCAGCTCTTGGTGGGATTCCTCTCAGCTCTGTCCGCCATGCTCTGAATTCAAGCCTCGTCACTGCTATGATCAGGAACGTTCAAGCTAAGGTCAGCTAAAACTAGCCTTCGGTGCAGATGATCGCTATGTTTGAACATGACAAGACGCTCCTGAAGCAGATGATGAATAATGAGAAGTTCGTGCTCGGAGGGGCACGGAGCTTCAAGAGACCATACTTTCTGTTTGGTGACAGCTTGGAGTAAGAGGATGACGAGCCGAAATGTCTAAGGGACCCTCTGGTGGTCAGATTGAACGACCTAAGGATATGGTTGCCGACTATAGAACGTAATACCCTCTATCGGCATTTACCGATTTAGCTGTCCGGAGACAAATGAAATAGGATCTGACACCTGAACTTTATGGAGTCGCCTTTGGCAAGATCCAATTTAACTCCGGTGACCGGAAGAAAGACACCTTCAAGTGTGTCAAGGGCTCCACATCCTATTCCACGAGGAGGCTGCACCCTGGGGCCATAATAAACGACATTCCGATTTATCTTCATCCTTATACTGTCGATACCCTCTTCAATCTGATGATGTCAAAAAAGGAGTCGTATCCGAAAGGGAAGCTACGGATGGAAGGTTGGAGATACCCCGTCCCATTCTGGAGTGAATTGGCCTATGTTTATCGTGTTGGTGGAGTTGTACAATCATTACACCTATAATTTCTTCACTGCGGACAGGAAGATGGGTTTGGCTCGACATGAGATGCAGACAATATCAAAGCTGCCCTGGAGAACGGAGCCGTACGAGGAATACGTTTCTTGTGATGAAGAGATTTTAGACATGGAAAAGGAAAACCCTAAGATGGTGAGAGTGTACAAAGAGTTACTCTGTCACTTCTTTATCTGTCACAAGATCACAAAGAAGGGTAAGATCGAGGGGGCCATTCTCCATACGAGGTCTTAGACTAACTATGTCTTCGTTAAGAAAGAAGAAGAAGACGGATCGGTCTTCTTCTCAACTCGTAAGCCCTCAACAAAATCTGAGATAGAGCAATTGATGATAGATCACGGGACAGCAGACACTGACGACAGCGATGATCCTGAAGGAAAGTCCCCGATTTATCACTTCTTCCGTCAAGCAGAGTTCAAGTTGTCGGAGAAGGCTGTGCTGGCCACTTTTCTGATGACGTAGCTCCGCGACTGTGTAGTCCCTGGTAGTTCAGGGTCTATCGAGAGGATGAGCCGGGGTATGATTCTTCCGGCTGTAAGGCTGGTGATCGGATACCGGCTCGCCCTGCTTCCTGCAATAGTCTACGCCATCCAACGAGGTTTACGGGACTTTACTGCAAGCGCGGTGATGCCTGATGGTAGAAAAGACTTTGCCAGGACTGAGCTTCCTTTTCATTACTTAATGGGATGGCTGGTACTGTACTGTCCCATATTAACGAATGTAACGCTGATGGCAGACTCTTTGGCAGGAGATGCCTTTCTTCGCTGGTTCAATGACGCAGACTAGGCCGTCATCGGGGTGCCTGCTTGTAGGAGGGCTTTGAGCTTCGTATATAATTATGAGTTCTTCAGAGTGTCCCCTCCATCTAGCAGTAGTCACGCAGGCGATACTTTAGTAGATGAGGGAGCACTTACTACGAGCTTGACTCCTGGTGTATTCCGTTAGCTCCGGTCTATCAGGCCTTCTCATCTGGTGCTCAGGGATAGGAATGACACTTTCCTGGAACCTTATCTGCTAAGTCATTTTACACGACAGTTTGGGTATAGCCAGCTTCTTCTAGGCAACCCTAGCCCTCATCTTCAATCGATAGGAAGCCTAATTAATGGGGCACGTACATGGGGCTATTACAATGCCGGATGCACAGGGGCAATTTTTACTTTGCCAGAAGATAAACCTAAAACTCACCTGCTCTTTGCTGCTGCAAAGTTTTATACTCAGGTCAATAGCCTTAATCTTCGGTATAACCGCGAGCAGAGTTTAGTATCGGGGACTAGGCTTGCCTCCACTTTTGCCATCGATATAGGACAAGCCCGAGCAATGAGGGTCCATAGAAAGGAAGGTGTCGCACCTGCAGCACTACCACGAAGGGCAGCTCTTGAAGAGCCGACTGCTACAGCACCACAAATGGAAGATATTGAAGAGGACACTTCTCTCCCTGATCTTCCTCAAAAATGAAAAGCTTCGACTGAACTGGCTCATCAGTCGACTTTTAAAAGAAAGAAGAAACTTGTTGTCAGAGGTATAAAGAAGGTCAAGGATGTGGGTGTCGGCTCGTCTCTTCCAAGAAGATCTTCCTGATAAACTCAAAGGAGTGAAACGGCGTCACGGGCCATTACTATCCAGGAGGTGGATTCCATAGCCGTTTTGGTAAAACTAATACTCATGCAGTCTTCAAATAACGCTCTTTTACCTTTGCATTTATCCTTTACACAACGTTGAAGTCGTGACCAAGGCAGGTGCCTCTTCATCTAAAGAGGTGGACGTGATGACGGTGTCCCCCATTCGTCCTCAACGGGTAGATGAAGCTAGTCCCTCTTATGATATCTTTAGGAGATATGTCTGGGCTTGGGGCTCTAATAAAGGAGTTGGACGAGAGTCAAATCCAATCAGCTCACCCTCCCGTGGGTACTTTATTCTTGCAACTTACTTCGGATTAGATTTTTCGACTTCAATTTTGCGTACTTCTCGTGAGGCTGACTTTCGTCGTATATTCCCTTGTAGACGAGAAGAAGAAACAAAGTACAGAGGCTGCCCTAGACACTGGGGCAAGACAAGAAGTTGCCCCAGTTCTCCCAGGGTAGTTGGTGTAGAAGGTTTTGTCAGTAAACCGACATCGGTTGCTGAAGAAGTAGTTTGAACGGCGTGTTGAGACGGCCGCTATTGAATCCGCTCCGGGTCCAGCTGGGGCCCTTATTTCTGAACCCTTTTTTGGTGAGTCGATATCGGTAGCTGAAGAAGTTGATCAGCGCACCGAGGCGACTGTTACCGAATCTGCTCCAGGTCCAGGGGGCCATAGAAGACAAGCAACATGTATCTATTTCGGCTGAGGTTGACAATGAACGACCTGGGTCTGCTCTTGTCCTAGCTCAAGTTGACATTGAGCATGCAGGAGGTATGAAATTACAACTCTTTCATACTCTTTAAGTTTTTCTTCCCGTTGCTGATATGTATATTGCTTGATTGTGAGGTTCGACTTTTTCCCAAGTATCTTTTCCTAGGGCAGAAGATCCCCATCAAGCTTCCTCTCCAACGACTTCCTCTGAAGATAATGAAATGGCTCAAGAAGTCATAAAAGCTTTCTACTCTATCCTGAAAGTGAAGCTTCCTCGAGTCTTGAATCGGAATACCGCCTTCAGGCCTGTAAAGGCTATTGCTGAATGCCAGGTTGCAGTCCTTGAAAGCATTGCTAGTTACGAGGAGCGTGCAAATGCTTTAAGAAAAGTCCTAGCTGACTTGGAAGACCGAGTGGCCAGATTCCGTGAAGTCAGTCGACGAAGCCCAACCTTGATGTTTCTTGAAGAAGACGCAGCTTTGGTTGTGACTATTGAAGAGGAGGAGGCTACTTTCCAAGTGAGAAAGGAAGCCCTGGCTAAAGAGATTAGTGAGCTGGCTGATCAATATGAACAGTTCAATGCTGCAAGCCAAGCTCGTATTTCTTCGAAGGACAAGCTGGCCGTCCAGATCACTGAAAAGTAGAATCAGATTGCGCGGCTTCATAAAGAGATTGCCCAGCTAAAGACCAACTTAAGAGTGGTTGTGTCTGAACAGGAGGACTATACAGCTCAGGCTGTTGTGATTGTCACAACTTCAGACCAACTGAAAGAGCAGGTGGTAAAGTTGGAGGAGGAGCATACGTGACTAGTTCCCTTCAGGGATAAGACTACTCGACAAAAAAAAGCGCGTCATCGTACTCTTGTCAAATCACAAGCTGAAGTCACGGCTTTGAGGGATAGCATCAATCAATTGTGTATCCCTTAAGTTTTCTTATTTATAATGGGCTCATTTAGCCAAAAAAACTCGTGTATCCTACTTTTTTAGAACAATTCAATAAAGAATCTTTTGGCTTTCTGAACTCATGAATGTGGTTTATGAAATATCAGAACTAGAGGTAATATGGACGTAGTAGAGATATTTCCGGTAGGTATTCCGCTGGAGAATTGGATGTGGACTCATTACCCGTTTTATATTCAAGGTTCTTGAATATAGATAATAAGTTGAAAGAAGCTGCTAATAGAGGTAATATGGATGTAATAGCAGAGGATGTTTTATATCTCAACCAGAGGTAATATGGACGTGGACTGGTATATAACATTTAAGTAGGATTCAGTAAATAATTCAGCGATAATATGAACGTGATTATTTCTGATGAGTGTTTTGCTCAGAGGTTATATGGATGTGGCAAAACATTTCTTAATTATCCCACTGGGGAATAATTATCAAAAAACAGTTCAGAGGTAATATAGACGTGACCGTTTTCATAAGATCGAGTTTGGACAGAGTTCAAACGAAGATAATTTTTAGAGGACCCATTATCCATGGCGTATTCAAGAATCTTGAAATACGGATAATAGTTAGACGATTCTGTGAATCACATAAACATCATACTGTACATTTACATGATTAAAGTAGGGTAACTGTGAACGTTGAATGTTACACATAATATTTTTTCAGGAACTTGTCGTTGATTGGCATTATAAGCAAGTCAGTATTAGGCTTGGTTAGTCGATACGCACCATTAGAATGCACCGATTCTATAATGAAAGGACCTTCCCGTTTAGGCTAGAATTTTCCTTTTGTCTTGTGCGTCATGACCATTGGTCTTCTCACTGCTAAGACCAGATCACCAACTTGAAGATTTTTTCCTTCACCTTTTTATTAAAGGCTCTAGAAATACGTGCTTGGTATAGCTCAATAAGTTGTTGAGCTATTAAGCATTTTTCGTCTAGCGCTTCCAGCTCTTGTAGTCACAGACGGTAACTTTCTTCAGTAGTCAACTCATTGGCTAAGGCTACTCGAAGAGAGGGAATCTGGATTTCTAGGGGAAGAACTGCTTCACTTCCATAAACCAGAAAAAATGGTGTACTGTCTGTTGGAGTCCGAACCGTTGTGCGGTAGGCCCAGAGATATTCGTCGAGCTTCTCATTCCAATTGTGCTTGTTTGAAGACACGAATTTTTTGAGAAGTTTGATAATAGTCTTATTGAAATCTTCTGCTAATCTATTAGCTGCTGGATTGTAAACGGTAGAGGCTATATTCTGGATTCGATTCTTATCGCAGAACCTATAGAATGTATGGCTCGAAAATTATGGACCATTATCATGGATGATCCTACGAGGTAGGTTGAAGCGGTAGATGACGTGATGTTTGACAAAACTGATCACGTTTGATGTCTTTACTTCGATGAGTGATATAGCTTTCACCCATTTGGAGAAGTAATTGGTTATAGCCAGGATAAACCGATGTCCTCTGGAGGATGGCGGGCTAATTAGGCCGATGACGTCTATACCCCAGCCTTTAAAAGGCTAAGATATCGCCTTCAGGTGTAGAAATTCCGAAGGTTGATGAATGAAATCAACGTGGAATTGACAAGCCCTATACTTCTTTGCATATTCAACAGCATCTGCTATCATCGTGGGCCAATAATAACCCATTCATCTGAGACGATCCTGTAATTTGGGGCCTGGTTGGTGTGCACCACAAATTCTATCGGGAGCCTCATATATTACATGTTTGGCTTCTGTGTCTGATAAATATTGTAACAGTAACCTATCATAAGAACGTCGATACAGTATTTTGGTAGCTATATCATAGTAAAATCTGAGGGATCACCGTTGGATAGACACTGCTTCCTTTAGGTCATCAAAGAGGATTCCGAAGATAGCATAGTCTACAGCATAGTCTATGAAAGGGAATCTCCAGTCTTTGATGTCGACGTTCATCTCTGCTACGTAGTTGTGATGAATATGTAAGGCATCTTTCACACAGAATAACTCTCGACCAGACACTATGATCGAATGCGGAGTATTTATAGGAACAGTCGAGGAAGCAGTCAAACCAGCTAAGGCATCTACTTTTATATTCTCTAATCGAGGCACGTGCTCGATGAAGAATCCAGCAAAGGTAGAAGCTAACTCGATCGTCACTTTATGATATGGGATGAGATCTTCGTGATGAACTTCATAATCCCCTCGAACCTGACTAACTATTAGCTTAGAATCACCATAAGCTTCAAGATAGTCAACTCCCAGTTGTTTACCATTTGAAGGCTAATCAGTAGGGCGTTATATTCGACCACATTATTGGTGCTAGGCTCCACGAGAGAATACGCACGATGTATAACCAAATGATCGGGTGAAACAAGCATGATCCCTACTCCGGCTATAATATTTCCTTTAGGTCCTGTTCTTGACGCACCGTCAAAGAACATTCGCCAAATGGGGATTTCCTCAGTTGCAGTGTTAGACTCAACCACTTCATCTGGGATTTCATCATAGAGTTTGGAAGATTCTGGCACTGGATGAGCTGCTAAGAAGTCAGCTAATGCTTGGCCTTTTACTGCCTTCTGAGGAATGAACAGCATATCGTATGGAGTCAACAGCATTGCCCATGTAGCTAAACGGGAATTAAGAGAACCTAGTTTAGTTATGAGTATCCTGAGAGGATTGACTTTATATATGTTGTTGATATTCTGCCCAAATACATAGTGGCGAGTCTTCTGGATAGCGAATACCAGTACGAGACATTCCTTTTCCATATGTGTGTATCTGTGCTCGATGCCCACCATCTTGCGGCTGAGGTAGTAGATTGCATGTTCATGGCCGCCTTCATTCTTCTGAGCTAATAGGGCACCAAAGGAATGATCCATAGCGCGGACATATAACAAGAAAGGCTTTCCAATTATCGGAGTCACCAACATTGGGGGGCTTGTGAGATGCTTCTTGATGTCATCAAATGTGCGTTGACATTGTTCAGTCCAGACGAAAGATACTCCTTTCTTCATGAGCTGAGTAATTGGTTGACACCTTCTAGAAAGATTTGAAATGAATCGTCTGATATAGGCTAACCTTCCTTGGAGTCCGCGTAGCTCTTTGAGATTTCTTGGAGGACGCATATCGAGGATAGCTTTAACCTTCTCTGGGTCAAGATGTATACCCTTTAGTGATAACAAAACCAAGGAATTTGCCGCTGGAGACTCCCAGAAAAGACTTGGTTGGATTCATCTTAAGTTGGTGTGTATGTATCAGTTCGAACACCATTCTCAAATCTTAGAGGTGGTTGCCCTTGAGACGACTTTTTACGGTAATATCATCTACATAGCATTCCATTGTTTTACGCAAATAATCACAAAAAATTATGTTCATAGCTCGCTGGTATGTCGCACCGACATTTTTTAATCCGAAGTGCATCACCATATAGCAGTATACCCCCAACGATATTTGAAAAGATGTGTGTTTCTCACCATCGGAGAACATCTTGATCTGGTTGTAGCCTGAAAACCCATCCATGAAGGACATTCGCTCAAAGCTACAAGTATTGTCGATCATTACGTTGGTAATCGGTAGAAGAAACTCATCTTTTGGGCATGCATAGTTCAAATCACGGTAATCAATACAGACTCGAACTTTATCGTTCTTTTTCATGACCGAAATAGTGTTAGCGACCCAGTCAGGGTGTTGTTCTTCGCGAATGAAACCACTTGAAATAAGTTTCTTGACTTCACTTTCGATGGCCTCCATGATATCTGGTCAGAACCGTCGTTGTTGCTGCTTCAATGGCTTAGCTTTAGACGAGATATTTAGGCGGAGCATAGCAACTTCAGGGTCTAAGCCTGGCATGTCTTCATAGCTCTATGCAAAGATGTCGATATATTCTCTTATAAGTTGTATAAGAGATTGTCGTTCTTCAGCAGACAGACTTTTGCTGATAAAGATTGGTTTAAGAGATGATTCATCTTCTAAATTAACTTGGATGACTTCGTCTTCAGTAGGTGGTTTATGTTGTTCTAAACATAACTCCCACCTGGTGTCCATCTTTTGAGCCTATTGTTCGAGCTCGATTGATTGGACATCTTCTGTAATTTGGTCAATTGACACCATGTTGACGGATAAAGTTGCTTTGAACATGTCTCCAATGCTAGAGTCTGAATCCCAGAGACAGGAATCAGAAGAATGAGAACAATGATCAACTTCAATGTCTGATCCTTCAGTAGTTGTTGGAGGAGTAACATAACCCAAACCAATACCGTTTCGTTGATAATAGTTCTCGGGTTTGCCGGAAGGAGCAAAGTGACGTATTGGCAATCGTCGTCCTTTATCGTAGTTTAGTCCTTGGTTGCTTTTTATATCATATCCCATGTTCTGGATGATATGCTTGGCCTGCCAACTATATCGGTAAAGCTATATTGTACCTGAATCATAGTCAGCTTTGGCGTTGTAATTGGGAGTAGTAAAGTCTTGAATGGACTTTCTTTTACCAATTATTCGACCGAAGATGATTTGTTCTTCACCCTTCTTTCTTGCTGGAACGATGAAGTAGTGGATATCCTCTAGCCAGACTGTTTCTCGCAGACGGGGTGTCATGATCGGCATGAAGAGATGTGGTCTTATGCCCTGCTCTAAGGCATATAATGTATCTACGTACTGGTTTACAGACTGGTAGACATTAGAGTAATTCAAAGATAAACCTTTACTCAGAAAATATTCAAGTTTTTTTAGGGATAACATCATCCACTGAAGGTACATTATTTTGAATATTGATATACTCATTAAGGGCATCATCATCCGGGACAGGAGTCACAGACTTGGTCAAGTTCACTACATAGGGTAACTCATCAGGATTGGGAGGATGGGCTTCAGCGGGTTTCACTCGAGTTGTTTTGCGGAGAGTAATGGTCAATGGTGCGACAACATTAGGACGCTTCTTTTTGACCCGGATTGTGAGAGGCTTTGAAGTACTTTGTGGAGTAGTATGTCCTTTGACTCGGATAACCAGGGGACCGTCACTGGCGAATGAACTAACTTCAGCTTCATCGTCAGCTTCGTTGCCGTCATCCTTGAGAGGCTGAGATTGATAGAGTACCGAATCTCCATAGTAGGCTTCAATACCCTTGAAAGGATCGACATCGACAAATTCTATCTTCATGATGCCATCATTGTTGACATATTTAAAGCATTGGTGAAGGGTAGAAGGAATAATCATGTTCTCGTGTATCCACGGACGTCTTAACAAGATGTTGTAGGACACATTGGCATCGATTACATAGCAAGCAACCTCTGTTCGGAGATCACCAATCAGGTACTTGAGACGGATCATGCCCAGAGGGTGACTTCTCCCAGCATTGAAAGTCATGATAGTTGTATTGGTTGGAGATAGCTTGTGCAAAAGGATCCCTAGAATTTGGAGTAAACTTCTGGGAATGACGCTGAGGAGGAACCTGGATCGATATGCATCTGATCCACCTTAATCGCCCCGACATACCCTATATAGTACAGAGGTCTATGTGTACACACACAAAAAAGGAGAAGAAAATGTTGTCTTTTTTTTATTGGCGTAAGCCACCACAAATCGAGTATGCTTGAGAGATCCTGCGCTGAGGATCCCCGAGTACAAAAAAAAATTCTGGGGAATGGGACGATGGAGATCGAACGGCAGTTGCTCCTTTACTCCGTTGACACTCCGATTACAAAAGTGGAAGAAAACCTAAGAAAATTGCTAAATCTCGGCTCACTGGCAAGAAGTGCAGCAATTTCGCTCTTGAAAATGCTCTCCGTTCTATGTTTTAAAGAGGGATGAGGTCCCCCTTTTATAGTCGTTCTTGAGCTGGAATGATGTTATGCGCCTATATGAAGAAACATGCTGGTTTTTATGTGGGCACATAGTCCTGCTTTAGGCGCATAGGATGTAGGCACATACAGGCTGCGAGATCGTGGGTTGGTCATGGTGTTGACGTGGCCGCATGCTTCGGTGCACGACTGCTCGTGGAGACTGATGTAGCCGTACGCTTCGGTGCACGTTTTGATCATGGCTTTGACTGAGTCAAGCTTGGGTGCATAGCTATGTCTCAGGCTATGTGCCCTCCTTTTGGAGGAGCTAGTCTTGGGCGCATAAAACATCACTGGCTGGGTGCATAGAGCTTCACTGGCTGGGCACATGGATTTCTACTGACTGGGCGCATGGAGCTTCACTGACTGGGCACATGGAGCTTCACTGGCTTGGGCGCATAGAGCTTCACTGGCTTGGGCGCATAGGGCTTCATTTGCTGAAAAATTTTCATGCTTCTACAAGACCCCCTTCAAAGTTTTCGATACTTGAATAAGTTCAAAATACTTTGAAAGAAGCATGGATCGTCTTCTCGTGATGTAATGGGCACATAGCACGGCTCTCTCCTTAGGCACATAGTGTTTGGCCAGCCTGTCAGAGAGATATGACTGTTGAGATCTTCCTCGAAATCTGAACTGTCAGATTCATCGGAGTGGAATTTGAAGCGGTCCCTCCTTCATACGTCATCCACGTTAGCAAGTGACAGTCGCATAGTGTACAGGAAGCTGATTCTTCACGTGGGCGCATAGGCCATTGTGGGTGCATACAATACAATGGGCGCATGGGCGCATAAAGCAAGTGGACGCATAGGAAGTGGCCCGTGCCTATAAATAGGCCCTGAAGGAGAGAGAAAGCTCATTATTCCCTTCTCTTCGAATTTTTCAGAAAACTCTTCATCTTCTTTCTTTGAGAACCATGTCTCCCAAGGTTGCCAAGAGATCCGCGAAGGGAAAGGGGGCTGCGTCGAGTGGCTCTCCTCCTGCAGCAGCATCCTCGACAGTCCAGGACCCGATTCTTGGTGAGGGCATGCTTCAAAAACAAAGTCTCGAGCGTTAATTTGCGACGCTCGGACTTTTTTTCTGCGTGGGCGCTTGCGCCTAAGACAACATACTTTTGTGAGCATCATTATACACCCACAGAAGTCATGCGCCAACACTGTGGTGTGCTATCCGTCCACATGTTGCCATCTTATGTGCCCTCTAACTGTGGCATGTTTATGCACCCACGTATTGTTTGCGTGTTATGCGCCCAAATGTCTTATTTTGGGCGCATATCCCTTTGGGCCTATAGAAGCCCTTCAGAACATAGTTTTTCTTACGAATTTCTGAGTCTGACTTTCTTTCTGTCCCTTTTCATGTTCTGTAGGGATCTGGCTAGCAAATTTTCCCAGGACCGGTATCGGCAATTTTGGGCATGGTGAAGATGTAACACTTGACACACACATCAGAGAGCACAGGACTCTTCATGTTTTGGAAGGGTTTTCCTCAGATGGTAGGAAGAACCTTTATACATCGAAGAGTCGGACGGTAGTTGGGCGTCATCATGAAAGTTCTGTTTTCACGGTTCTTTAAGTAGGCAAAAGCAACACTAGAGATGTTGTTTTGAAGGTATGGTCCCTTGGAGAAATGGGCCGAGGACGTCCGCAATATGGAGGAGAGAAGATCACCATTTGTATATGTTTTAGCATGCTATATTTGCCCTCCTCCGTGTAGCTTTTCGAAGGTTCAATAGCTTTGTTTGCTTCTCAACAGTAAAATATGACCTCCTTCGAGGGCCACAAAACTGCTTTTCGACGAAAGCGTGGTGCTGCCAAGCTGACCAAACTATGTGTTGCTGATGAGTAGCCGATTTTCCCTTCTTTTGGACATCAATGTAATCTTTTACTTATTATCCAGATAAAGAGATGAAGAACCTTTTGTTTTGCTCATAAGATGTAGTCCTGTGAATTTAACTGATTTTGAATAAACAGAACACATTCGCGCCACTCTTTGCTTATGATATCTGTGGTGCTTGTATTAGAGAGCCAAATACAGCATTTGTGTAAAGGGTATCCCGCTGGGGGAGCCCTCTCTCTCTTTTTTTGGACCTATTACCCCTTTGTGCATCCGAAAATACGAGCAAATAGATTGGAATGATACTTTCGTGGACCTATTACCCTTTGGCACACCGGCGGTGGGGATAATAGATTTGAAACAAAACCCAACAGAGGTAACACGGTCGTGATAGATTTTGTGATCTTGACACCGTGTCTTTTATCCCGGGTTGGGTACAGGCGTCAAGTCGAAAGACTATTGGTATCAGAGGCAATATGGACGTGACACATGATAATCAGGAGTGGTTTTTGGTGGGATGGATTTTTTTCTCAAGTTTGGTTTCCTGTCAGGTAACCCTTCCTGAAGTGGAAGAAACTTTCCAAGCCTCCTCTCCGACGACCTCCACTGAAGATGAGGAGATAGCCCAGGAAGTCGTCAAAGCTTTCTACTCTGTACTGAAAGTGAAGCTTCCTGGAGTCTTGAATCGGAATGCTGCCTTCGACCCTGTGAGGGCTATTGCCGAATGCCAAGTGGCGGCCTTCGAGAGCATTGTCGGCTATAAAGAGCGGGCCAATACTCTGAGGAAAGTTCTGAATAACCTGGAGGGTCATGTGGCCCGGTTCTAGGATGCTAAATAGCGGGGCCCAACATTGTTGTTCTGCACAGAAGATGAGGCTTTGATGACGGCTCTTACGGAGGAGAAGGCAACTTTCCAGGCAAGAAAGGACGCCCTCGTTCGAGAGATTGGTGAGCTGGCTGACCAGTACGGCCAGTTCAATGCTACAAGTGAGGCCCGTGCTGCCTCGAAGAACGGGCTGGCTGTGCAAATTACTGAGAAGTATAATCACATTGCGCAGATCAAGAACGAGATCGCCCAACTGGAAGCTGACTTACGGACGGCGACATCTGAACAGGAGGATTATTTGTCCCAGGCTGCCATGACTGCCACCACTTTTGCCCGTTTAGAAGAACAGCTGGCAAAGTTGGAGGGGGAGCATCAGGGTCTGATCCTCTTTAAAGATGAAGCCTCTTGTTAAGAAGAGGCACGACGCCGAGCTACTGTGAAATCTGAGGCCAAAATCGTGGCTCTAAGGGACAGCATCAATCGCCTATGTATCCCGTAGATTTTTGTAACTTTTTTTTTCTTCCAGCCGTCACGGCTCTTGTACCCTTTTTTCGTCTTTTGATCGACGTTCAAGTACAAAATAAAGAATCTTTTCAGAAGTGAATGTGGTTTTATGAAAATATCGATGCTAGAGGTAATGTGGACGTAGCAAGGATATTTTTGGTGGGTATTCCGCTGGAGAATTTGTAATGTGGACCAATTATCCATTTTATATTCAAATTATTTGAATATAGATAATAAGTTGAATGAAGCTGCTAGTAGAGGTAATATAGACGTAATAGCAGAGGATGTTCTATATCTGACCAGAGGTAATATGGACGTGGAAAGATATATAGCATTTGGAAGGAGTAGATAATTCAGAGGTAATAGGGACATGATTATCCTTGATGAATGCTTTGCTCAGAGGTTTTGTGGACGTGGCAAAACATTTAATCATTCTACTGGGGAAATAATTATCAGAAAATAATTCAGAGGTAATAGGGACGTGACTTGTTTTCGTCAAACCGAGTTTGGACGGAGTCAAAAACGGGAATGATTCCACTGGAGAAATATTTAGAAGACCTATTATCCAGGGCATATTCAAGACTCTTAAAATACGAATAATATTTAGATAATTTTTTAAATCATATAAACATCACACTGTACATTTACATGACTGACCACATGTGAACATTATGTAAAAGAGGTTACACATAGTATTTCTTCAGGAACTTGCCGTTGATAGGCATCATGAGCAAGTCACCATCAGGCTTGGTTAGTCGGTACACACCGTTAGAATACACTGATTCTATGATGAAAGGACCTTCCCATTTAGGCTGGAATTTTCCTTTTATTTTGTGTGTCATGACCATTAGTCTTCTCACTGCTAAGACCAGATCACCGACTTGGAAGATCCTTTCCTTCACTTTTTTGTTGAAGGCTCTGGAAAGGCGTGCTTGGTATAGCTCAATGCGCTGCTGAGCTAACAAGCATTTTTCGTCTAGCGTTTCGAGCTCATGGAGTCGCAGACGGTAGCTTTCTTCGGTAGTCAGCTCGCTGGCTAGGGCTACTCGAAGAGAAAGAATCTAGATTTCTAGGAAAAGAACTGCTTCACTCCCATAAACCAGAGAGAATGGCGTACTGCCTGTTGGAATCCGCACCGTTGTACGATAGGCCCATAGACATTCACCGAGCTTCTCGTTCCAATCGCGCTTGTTTGAAGACACGAACTTCTTGAGAAGTTTTATGATGGTTTTGTTGAAGGCTTCCGCTAGCCCATTAGCTGCTGGATTGTAGGCAGTAGAGGCTACATTCTGGATTCGATTCTTATCACAGAACAAATAGAATGTATGGCTTGCGAACTGTCGACCATTATTATGGATGATCCTGCAAGGTAGGCCGAAGCGGTATATGACGTAATGTTTGATGAAACTTATCACATTTGACGTCTTCACTTCGGTGAGCGGTATAGCTTTCGCCCATTTGGAGAAGTAATCGGTTATAGCTAGAATGAACCGATATCCTTTGGAGGATAGCTGGCTGATTGGTCCTATAATGTCAATGCCCCAGGCTTCAAACGGCCAAGATGTTGCCGTCGGGTGTAGAAACTCTGAAGGTTGATGAATGAAATCGGCGTGGAACTGGCATGCTCTACACTTCTTTGTATATTCAACAGTATCTGTTATCATTGTGGGCCAGTAATAACCCATTCGTTTGAGATAATCTTGTAATTTGGGGCCTGGTTGATGTGCACCACAAACTCCATCGTGAGCCTTCCGGAGTGCATGTTTGGCTTTTGTGTCTAATAAGCATCGTAACAGCAGCCCGTCGTAAGAGCGTCGGTACAGCATCTTGGTAGCTGTGTCATAGTAAAATCTGAGGGATCGCCTTTGGATGGATACTGCTTCCTTTGGGTCCTCAGGAAGGATTCCATAGACGGCATAGTCTATGAAAGAAAATCTCCAATCTTTAGCATCGACGCTTGTTTCCGTTGTGTAACTGTGATGAATATGCAAGGCATCTTTCACACAGAATAGTTCTCGACCAGACACTGTGATCGACTGCTGAGTATTGGTTAGAACGGTCAAGGAAGCAGCGAGACTAGTCTACTTCTATATTCTATAGTCGAGGCACATGCTCGATGAAGAATCAAGCAAAAGTAGACGCCAGCTCGATAGTTGCTTTGTGGTAGGGGATGAGATCTTCGTGACGAACTTCATAATCCCCTCGGACCTGACTAACTATTAGCTTGGAATCGCCGTAAGCTTCTAGATAGTCAACTCCCAGTTGCTTCGCCAGTTGTAAGCCGATTAATATAGCATTATATTCGGCCACGTTGTTGGTGCATGGTTCCACGAGAGAATATAACCAGATGATCTGGTGATACGAGCACGACACCTACTCCATCCACGATATTTCTTTTGGGTCCTGTTCTTGATGTACCGTCAAAGAATATTCGCAATATAGAAATTTCTTCAGCTGCAGTGTTAGACTCTACCACTTCGTCGAGGATTTTGTCATAGAGTTTGGACGATTCCGGCACCGAATGAGATGCTAGGAAATCAGCTAATGCTTGGCCTTTTACTGCCTTCTGAGGAACGAAGATCATATCGTATGGCGTCAACAACATTACCCATGTAGCTAAACGGGACTTGAGAGAACCCGGTTTAGTCATAAGTATTCTGAGAGGGTTGACTTTAGAAATAATATGGATAGTCTGCCCAGACACATAGTAGCGTGTCTTCTGGATGGCAAATACTAGTGCAAGGTATTCCTTCTCCACCGGTGTGTATCTGTGCTCGACACCCACCATTGTGCGGCTGAGGTAGTAGATTGCCTGTTCATGGCTGCATTCGTTCTTCTGAGCTAATAGGGCACCAAAAGAATAGTCCATAGCGTGGACATATAGTCAGAAGGGCTTCCTCATTATTGGAGGTACCAACACTGGAGGGCTTGTAAGGTACGCCTTGATGTCGTCGAAGACGCGTTGACATTATTCAGTCCAGACGAAAGATACGCCTTTATTCATGAGCTGAGTGAATGGTTGACACCTTTCAGAGAGGTTCAAAATGAATCGTCTGATGTAGGCTAGCCTTCCTTGTAGTCCGCATAGCTCTTTGAGGTTTCTTGGAGGATGTATGTCGAGGATAGCCTTCACTTTCTTCGGGTCCAGATGTATATCCTTTGAAGTGATGACGAAACCAAGGAACTTATCGCTGGAGACTCCTAAAAAAGACTTGGTTGGATTCATCTTGAGTTGGTGTGCACGCATTAGTTCGAACACCGTTCTCAATTCTTGGAGGTGGTTGCCCTTGAGATGACTTTTGACTGCGATATCGTCTACATAGCACTCTATAATTTTGCATAAACGTTCACAAAAAATTATGTTCATGGCTCGCTGGTATGTCGCCCTTACATTCTTCAATCCGAAGGACATTATCGTATAGCAGTATACCCCCAAAGGTGTTCGAAAAGATGTGTGCTTCTCATCGTCGGAGAACATCTTGATCTGGTTGTAGCCTGAGAACCCATCCATGAAGGACATCCGCTCGAAGTCGTAAGTATTGTCAATCATTACGTCGGTGATCGGTAAAGGGAACTCGTCTTTCGGGCATACAGAGTTCAAATTATGGTAGTCGATACAGACTGGAACTTTATCGTTCTTTTTTATGACTGGAATGATGTTGGCAGTCCAGTCTGGGTGTTGTTCCTCGCGAATGAATCCACTGGAAATGAGCTTCTTAACTTCATTCTTGATGGCTTCCATGACATCTGGTCGGAATCGTCATTGTTGCTGCTTCACTGGCTTAGCTTTAGACAAAATATTCAGGGGGTGCATGGCAACTTTAGGGTCCAAGCCTGGCATGTCTTCATAGCTCCATGCGAAGATGTCAATGTATTCTCTTATAAACTGTATAAGAGATTGGCGTTCATCGCCAGATAGACTTTTGCTGACGAAGATTGGTTTGAAAGATGCTTCATCTCCTAGATTGACTTGGATGACTTCGTCTTCGGTAGGTGGTTTCCGTTGTTCGAAGCGCAGCTCCCACCTAGTATCCATCTTTTGAGCCCATTGTTCAAGCTGAATTGATTGGATATCGTCTGTAATTTGGTCGACGGAAACTATGTTTACGGACAGAGTTGCTTTGAACATGTCGCCGACGCTGGAGTCTGAGTCCCAGAGGGAGGAATCAGAAGAATGAGAACAATGATCTGCTTCATCATCTGATCTTTTGGGAGTTGTTGGAGGAGTGACATAGCCCAAACCAACACCGCTTCGTTGATAGTAATTCTCGGGTTTGCCGGGAGGAGCAAAGTGTCGTATTGGAAACCGTTATCCTCGGTCGTAATTTAGCCCTTTGTCACTTTTGATGTCATATTTCATGTTCTGGATGATATTCTTGGCCTGCCAACTATACCGAAAAAGTTGCATTTTTCCAGAATCATAGTCATCTTCTGCATTGTGCTTGGGAGAAGTAGAGTCTGGAACGAACTTTCTCTCACCAATTATACGACCGAAGATGATTAGTTCTTCATCCTTCTTTCTGGCTGGAATGATGAAGTTGAGGATATCTTCATGGTAAACTTTTTTCCACAGGTGAGGCATTGTGACCGGCATACAGAGGTGTGGTCCTATGCCATTCTCTAGAGCGTATATCATATCTATGTAGTGGTTTACAGATTGATAGACATTGGAGTAATTCAAAGATAAACCTTTACTAAGGAAATACGCAAGTTTTTTTCAGGGATAACATCATCCGCTGAAGGTATATTATTATGAGTATTGATATACTCCTTGAGAGGATCATCATCTGGAAGAGGAGCCACAGTCTTGGCTGAGTTCACCACGTAGGGTAATTCTTCAGGATTGGGAGGACGGGCATCAGTAGGTTCCTCCTGGGGTGTCTTGCTGAGAGTGATAGTCAATGGTTTGACCTTGTCAGGGTTCTTCTTTTTTATCCAAATTATAAGAGGCTTCGGAGTACTTTTTGGAGTAGTACGTCCTTTGACTCGGATAATCAGGGGACCATCATTGGAGGATGGACTTGCTTCAGCTTCATTGTCATCTTCGTTGCCATCGTCCTTTGGGGGCTGAGATTGGTAAAGTACCGAATTCCCATAGTAGACTTCGATAGGATCGACATCGACAAATTCCGTCTTTACGATACCGTCGCTGTTGACATACTTGAAGCACTGGTGAAGTGTTGAAGGAACGATCATGTTCTCGTGTATCCATAGACGTTCCAATAAGACGTTGTAGGATACATTGGCATCGATCACATAGCAGAAAACTTTCGTTCGGAGATCACTGATCTGGCATTTGAGACGGATCTTGTCCAGCGGATGGCTTCGACCAGCATTGAAAGCCATGATAGTTGTATTGGTTGCAGATAGCTTATGCAGAGGGATTCTCGAAATTTGAAGCAAACTTCTAGGAATAATGCTGAGGAAGGATCCTGGATCTATGTGCATACGGTCCACCTTGATCACCCCGATATACCCTGTATAGTACAGCGTTATATCATGACGATTATTTTTGAGTAGCATGTCCTCCTGTGAGAAGGTGATGTTGGGCACCACTTCCATAGTAATGTGGCAGTGGGGACAGGAGACAGGATCTTCAGCGGGGGCTTTGACTTCGGCGAGGTAAGAGTCGGCATGTAGTAATGCCTCACTTAAGGCCTTCCGTATTTCTTTGAAGAGTCGTAATAGATCGAACAAAGACAACCTGGCAGGTGTATTGGCTAGCTGAGCCAGTATGTCATAGTTGTAGGGCTGATCCATGCCTTTAGGAGCTGGCGCCTTCAGAGACTTGTCAAACCGCGTCTCCTTCTGCTTGGATTTTTTGTAGTTGGAGGCTTAGACGGGCCGGCTTCTGAGCTTGTGGGGGCAGCAGGAGCTTGAGAAGGTATTGCTTCTTCTTGTGCGGGATCGTACGTCCGAAGATAAGTCTTACCCGATCGTGTCTCGCCAGTTAGAACCTCGTAGATGGGAGAGGATACCATACGGCATGACTTGTACTTCTTGCCCCTTTTTTCTTTGGGAGGTACTACCTCCTGCGTCACTTCTTGTACAAGGTCTGGATGGACCCACATGATCTCACCACGTTCCGTCATGAGCGGGACCAAGGTTGAGTTGCGAGCTGGCGATAGGTTGACGACTTCCACTATTGCTTTGGGAATCGGGACCACGCCATTTGGGACTTCTGTAGGAGAAAAGTCGCCAAACTGAAGAGAGATCATGTTAGAAGATACGACCTTGTCTTCAGCTTCGAGGTTGATCACTTGGCTGTCGATAAGTTGTTGTATCTTCTTCTTCAGGATGATGTAGTCCTTGGTGGAGTGATGCATGTACTGATGATAGAGACAGTACTTGGGATCATTGAGTTGGCTCGCCTCTGCAGGATGTCGTGGTGGAGGCAATGTCAGCTTATTACCCTTTATCAATCTGTGAAAGATGGTAATGACATCGTTTTCGTCGACGGAGAAGGTCTCCTTAGGCTTGTCGGAGGCGCCCTGAGAATTGCAAGCTCCTTTGGATGTGTCAACCTTCAGGACTTCTTTCCCTTTACCCCCACAAACAGGGATAGTTTAAGGATGCTTGCCCTTATCTTCGGATTTGGGTGTTTTCAACCCCAGTAGTTCCAAGTTAGGAACGTCATTTTCAGCAGCATCAGCAGCCCCAATGAAAGTGGGCCACGTATCATACTTATGTATACCCAGATAAAACTTTATCGTAGGAAGGAAGTTATGTCGACAAGTATCCATAAGTTCTGAGTCTGATATGCCGAAGGGCATCTTCAGTGCTAGCCGCCTGAAGCGTTCGATGAAGGCGATGACAGACTCAGTCCTCCTTTGCTTGGTCTCGATGAAGGTGGACATACAAACATGCATGCCGCTCTCGTAAAACCTGTTGAGGAACAACCTCTCCAAGTCTTTGAATGAATTGATACATCCGTCAGGCAGACTGCAGAACCATTCAAAAGCTACCCCCTGCAAGGTGCTAATAAATAGCTTCGACAAGAACGGATCGTCTTTGGACAAGTGCAGAGTCTGCATGTTGAAGTATGTCATGTGCTGACGAGGAAAAGTCAACCCGTCAAATGAATTTAGCGTCAGCAGCTTGTAGTTAGGAGGACAAGTAGCGTTCTCCCACTCAGGGGGATACGGTTGAGATATCCCCATCTTCTGAAGCTCATCTTTGTGTGAGATGGTGTCACATCATGTTGATTGAGCTGGTGTTGGAAAAAGGCTGTTGAATGGTTGTCAGGCGTCGTTGGCGAAGGACCACCCCCAGCATTTGTAAGATTTGGAGGAGGCATAATGGAATGATACTCCTTTTGTAGTGAAGAAGGGTTGTTGCTGTGAGCCGAACTAGCATGGGCCGAAGAGTTTTGTTGAGGTGGAGGAACAGCCCCAGCAGCTTGAACCGCCATGATACTGGTAAGTATATCGGTGATCTTGGCAAATGCTGTTTCAAGACCCTCTAGCCGTTTGCTGGTCTGATTACCGGCTTCTTCAGGTCTTTCTCCGTCCGCCATGTATGTAGATAACATGCGAGGAAGAACAGAGGAAATAGTACAACTGGAACTGATACTATCTGTCTCCAAGTGGACCAGTCCTTCATCTTCAGGTAGAGGAGGCAGATAGTCGTCATCAGATTCAGAGGGATCATCGTCCTCTGGAAGGCTAACCCCAGTATGAGGGTCATTCGCTTCAGACTCTAAGGGAATACTACCCCTAGCTTAGGATTCTTCGTCGTCCGTACGGAACCTTGCCTTTGACCGAGTACCCATATAGACTCCTTCGGATGTGACAGCCTGCTGGCCGTCTATTGGTAGACTTCTTCTTCTTCTTCTCGTAGAGATGAGAGAGAAAGTTGGGTTCGTAGTCCACCGTCTTTGATTGGGACTTCCGTAAGGGGGACCCCATGACGCTATGTTGGATGAAACACACAGTGGCTTATCATCGCCAGAGAAGTGCAGTCGTCGAAACACGGACTTTCTCTGAGGCACTCTTGTTTGCTCTGGAGCAACAATAGTTGATAACAATACTGGTGCACGGATGTGCACTATGAATTGTTATGTCCTCCCTCGCTTTATGCTTATGATTTATCATGTCGCACAAGTCAGTGGAAGGAAGTTTTGCCTTACAACCCATGTTGCATGCATCGCCGAGCTTTGCATGCCAGTTCGTAAGGAGAGTAGGCACATCCAGACTTAATTCACGTACAGGGGCAACCCCCACACCTATGTTCTATGATGTCCTTGAAGACAGCCTCATGCTATACGCGTTGGGGCCTGTCTTTTTGTTGTGGGTGCATAGGCCTTGGAGGCTGGCCTTGGGTGCATGCTCCTTGATAGCATGTCTGAGCCTCCTTGATGTAGGCGCATAGTATGGATCCAGAGAGCCTGGGCACATAGCCTTGGACGCATGACCCTGGATGCCCAGCCTGCTGAAGATAGAAGTGTTCTGGTTGGGGCTATGCGCCCAAACACTCCCTTGGGCACATGGCTTTGGGCGCATGCTTGGTGGAGCACCGTTGTTTTCTTCCAGTTTTGCCTCCTTCGTTTGTGAGCCTCGTCGGGTTTGTCCAGAGTGTCGCACACCCCAATTCTTGGCATCATAGTATTTTCCTTTGCCAAGTCTCGGATGTTGAACACCCTGTTATTGGTTGTGCAGGGAAGAAGTCACTGGGCTAGTAGAGCCCAGAACGGTGTGAGCATTCTCCATTTGGAGAACTTCTGTGGCAGAGTCATGCACCCATGTGATAGAGTCCTCCAGTTGCATATCTGCTATGACACTAGCAGGATATGCACAGCGAGCCTTCGGAATCCAAGTCTTGCGAGACTTGTTTGGCTTCGCTGATTTTGAGGGAGTAGAGCCATCCCTCGAGAGCATCTCTTCGAACGCCTGCTGATCGAATTTTTTGATCAGCATCTTCTGAGTGCTCCCCACTTTGTCGGTATCGGATTACGTCACCACCTTCTCATCAGAGGAAAAGTTAGTTCCCAGCAGAGTCGCCATTTTTGTGGACACACACAAAAAAGAAGAAAAAATGATGTTTTTTTTTATTGGCACAAGGTACCACAAATCGAGTATGCCTGAGAGACCCTGTACTGAGGATCCCCGAGTACAAAAAAAGAATTCTGGGGAATAGGACGATGGAGATCGAGCGGCAATTGCTCCTTTACTCCGTTGACACTCTGATTACAAAAGTGGAAGAAAACCTAAGAAAATTGCTAACTCTCGGCTCACTAGCAAGAAGTACAGCAATTTGGCTCTTGAAAATGCTCTCCGTTCTGTGTTTTGAAGAGGGATGAGGCCCTCCTTTTATAGTCGTTCTTGAGCTGGAATGATGTTATTTGCCCACATGAGAAAACACGCTATTTTTATGTGGACGTATAGTCCTGCTTTTGGCACATAGGATATAGGTGCATACAGGCTACGAGATCGTGGGTTGGTCGTGGTGTTGACGTGGCCGCATGCTTCGGTGCACGACTGCTCGTGGAGATTGACGTAGCCATGTGCTTCAGTACACATTTTGATCATGGCTTTAACTGAGTTAAGCTTGGGCGCATAGCCATGTCTCAGGCTATGCGCCCTCCTTTTGGAGGAGCTAGTCTTGGGCACATGAAACTTCACTGGCTGGGCGCATGGAGCTTCAGTGGATGGGCGCATGGAATTCCACTGACTGGGCGCATGGAGCTTCACTGACTGGGCGCATGGAGCTTCACTGGCTTGGGCGCATGGGGCTTCATTTGCTGAATTTTTTTCATACTTCTACAGTCTATCCTGACGATTATTTTTGAGTAGCATGTCCTCTTGTGAAAATGTGATGTTGGGAACCACTTCCATAGTGCTATGGAAGTGAGGACAAGAGACCGGAGCTTCAGCGGGAGCTTTGACTTCAGCGAGATACGAGTCGGCATGTAGTAATGCCTCACTTAAAGCTTTATACGTCTCTTTGGACAGCCGCAATAGATCGAACCATGACAATCTAGCAGGTGTATTGGCTAGTTGTGCCAGTATGTCAAAGTTGTAAGGCCGATCCATGCCTTCGGGAGCTGGTGACTTCAAAGATTTATCAAATCGCGTCTCATCCTGATTAGCATTGTCGGCCGTTGAGGACTTAGATGGACCAGCTTCTGAATTTGTGGGGGCAGCAGGAGCTTGAGAAGGCGTTACGTCCTCTTGTGCGGGGTCATAAGTCCGCTGGTAAGTCTTGTCGGATCGTGTCTCACCAGATAGGACTTCATAAATAGGAGAAGACACCATATGGCATGGCTTGTATTTCTTGCCCCTCTTTTCTTTAGAAGGCACTACCCCCTACTTCATTTCTTGCACAAGGTCGGGATGGACCCACATAATCTCACCACACTCTGTCGTTAGTGGCACCAGAGTTGATGTTGAATCGCGAGCTCGCTGCAGATTGACGACTTCCATTATTGCCTTGGGAATTAGAACTACGCCGTCTGGAAGTTCTGTGGAAGGAAAGTCACTAAATTGAAGAGAGATCATGTTAGAAGATACGACCTTGTCTTCAGCTTCGAGATTGATAACTTGGCTGTCGATGAGCTGTTGTATCTTCCTCTTCAAGACTGTACAATCCTTGGTAGAATGGTGCACGTACTGATGATAGAGACAATACTTGGGGTCGCTGAGTCGGCTTGCCTCTTCAGGACTTCGTGGTAGAGGCAATACCAATTTATTACCCTTCATCAACGTATTGAAAATTGTAATAACATCATCCTCGTCAAAGGAGAAAGTCTCATTGGGTCTGTCAAGAGCATTCTAAGAATTGGGAGCTCCCTTAGAAGTGTCAACCTTCAAGAATTTTTTTCTTTTACCCCGACGGATAGGGATAGTTTGGGGGTGCTTACCTTTGTCTTCAGATTTGGGTGTCTTCAACCCCAGTAGTTCCATATTAGGAACATCATTTTCAGCAGCATCAGCGGCCCCGATAAAAACGGGCCATGTATTATACTTATGTATACCCAGATAGAACTTTACTATAGGAAGGAAGTTATGCCGACAAGTATCCATAAGCTCTGAGTCTGGTATACCGAAGGACATCTTCAAGGCTAGTCGCCTGAAGTGTTCAATAAAAGCAATAATAGTCTCACTTTTCCTCTGCTTAGTCTCGATGAGGGTGGACATACTAACATGCATGCCACTCTTGTAAAACCTATTAAGGAATAGCCCCTCCAAGTCTTTGAAGGAGTTAATGCAACCGTCAGACAGACTACAGAACCATTCAAAAGCTACTCCCTGCAAGGTGCTGATAAATAGCTTTGACAAGAACACATCGTCTCTTGGTAAGTGCAGCATCTGTATATTGAAGTATGTCATATGTTGGCGAGGAGAAGTCATCCCGTCAAACGAATTTAGCATCAATGGCTTATAGTTAGGAGGACAAGTGGCATTCTCCCATTCAGGAGGATAAGGTTGAGATATTCCCATCTTCTGAAGCTCGTCTTTGTGTGAGATGGTATCGAGACGGGCAACAAGAGAATCAATTACATCCTGCTGATTAAGCAGATGTTGAGAAACGGCTGTTGTATGGTTGTCAAGTGCTGTCGGTGAAGGACCACCCCCAGCATTTACGGGATTTGGAGGAGGTGCAATGGAATAGTACTCCTTTTGTAGTGAAGGAGGGTTGTTGCTACGAACCGGACTAGCTTGTGCTGAGACGTTTGGTTGAAGTGGGGGAACAACCCCATCAGTTTGGACAGCCGTGATGCTGGTAAGCATGTCAGTGATCTTGGCGAATGCTATTTTAAGATTCTCCAGCCGCTTGTTGGTTTGATCACTGGCTTCTTCATGTCTCTCTCCATCTGTCATGTACGTCGATAGCACGCAAGGATGAATAGTATAGTTGGTGCTGATACTGTCTGTCTCAGTGTTGAGGAGGCCTTCATCTTCAAGCAGGGGAAGTAGATAGTCACCATCAAACTCGAAGAGACCATCGTCATCTGTAAGGCTACCCTCGACGTAGAGGTCATCCACTTCAGACTCTAAGGGTGTAACGCCCCAGTCCCAAAATACGTAGGACCAAGTACGTAGACATGCCAGCTGTATTCATATGAAGTACGTAGGTCTCGGATGAATACATAAGCTGTAAAATGCAGTAATCCAAGACAAACTAAATCTCATCCACAATGAAAAGAATAATAATATAAAAAACAACTAGAATATTTATGATACAATCGTTGGGCGGAGACAAAGTCCACTACCAACTATCACAATGAAAGAAATGTACAAGAAATCGATCGAAAAAATGACAAGACGAACCAAGCGCAATCGTCTTCGAAGGAATGGAGAAGACTACGACCTTGGCTAGGATACCTGCGGAAGACATGAACACACACCTGGGGAAAAACTAGGTCCTCAGACGGACGTAGCAAGATACAGGAAGAACAAGCTAATATGAACTGTCAGAATAATAAAATAGTATATAAAAGACTATCCTAGACACAAATATGCAAAGGAGATTCTAACCGCCTAATGTGCAATTTAGAGGACAACTTTCATGCGCATGGGTGGAATTTTAGGCTATGTGTACGTAACTGGCATCCAGTCATCTGTATCCGTCCGTAACGTCTAAAACGTCAGAGAGAATCTGCAAATAAATCGCCACAGTTCCATCCGGAGACTATGGTTTACCTGTTTGGATTCCCATACGCACTAGCGACTGTCCTCCCCCAATATTTCCCACACTGTTCAAGTCATGTCCATGGCTCGTCCAGTTTTGTAACTGCTTGAGTCTCTAAAACCCTAGTCATAGCAGTTACGATCATCTATCCGTCACACGACTTTAGAGATAGCTAGTCAATAAGTCGTGCCCCTCGTAAACTGTCTCAAACCGTGTAGTATGAGTGTCACAACCAAAGGAGATATAAGGATATCCCCCAACAAGAAGGTAGTCCGCTAACACTAAGTCAACATGCATAAAATAAAGTAACGACTAATAAAGTCTCTTGCACCCAAGTATGGCTTGGACGCAAAGTTTATAACAAAGGAAACTAATCAATATGAAACAAAATAAATAATGCAGAAAATAAATAATTTGACAGTAAATTAGCAAGGTATACTTGCCTGTTGCGACGCCTGGTGAGCTACCTGGTGTGGTACAATACAGGTGGCACAAAGTTCGACTTCGGTGTTACAACTATGCATGGGAGCCTCTGATGATGGCACGGATAGTTCCATTGGGTCCAGAATGATCAAGTTAGCTAGGGTCGATAAGGGGAGGTACGGTATTGGCAATGAATAGGAATAATGGGCTAATTCACATGATGGAGAAAAATCGAAGGAAGTATATATAATTTTAGAAAAATATTTTATACTCTTTGAAATATAAATTATTAGTCAAAATATGTTTTTAGATGAATTAAAATTGAAAAACTATTTATTAGTCATAATATGCTTTCAAACACGTACCCGAAAAGTTTGATAGTCGTTTTAAGGTAAAACTGTAAGTCTTGTCAAAATAGTATTTTAGGCTAAACCTATATCTTATACATCAAAAAAAATATTTTAAGCGAAACAAAATATTATTGGAAAAAAATTATTTAAGGTTAACAACCGTATTTTGTAAAAATAAATTTTAATAATAAACTATACTTTTATTGACTATTTGAAAATCAAAAAATATTTATAGCTATTTAAAACTATACCTTTTCTAATAAAAAGATAATTTATGTCGAAAAACTCGTTCACCATATCCTAGGAAACTAGATTTTGTTTTGTAACATATGGATATTTGTAACCTCATATGAAAAAATACATTTACAAGTTTATGCCCAAAATACTAATACTAATAATAATAATAATGATAATAATAATAACAACAATCAATAATAATAATAATAATAATAATAATAATAATAATAATAATAATAACCGATACAAAGAAAAGAAACAATTAATGAACAAAAACAAAAATACCAAACAACAACAAATAATAATAATAATAATAACAGTAAAATACTATTAACTAATAATAATAATAACATAATAATAATAGTAATAATAAGGAATGCATAACCCATCACTAAAAACAAAACCAACCAAACATTCAGAAGAAAGGAAGAGAGGAGAGAGAAGGAAGATGAGAGGAAGAGGGAGCGGGGGTTTTGCTCAGTGTCGATCGCCGGCGCCGGAAGAGGCGGGCGCGACGTGGCGCGGTGCGCTGGGTCGTGGGCACAGCTGCGAGGGTGGGCACTGGGGAGTAGATCGAGAGGGGCGAGCGGGAGTCGGAGGCAGAGAAGGGCGGCGAAAGGGCGGCAGCGGTGAGAAGAAGGGGAAGGAGGAGAGCGAAGCGGCGATCGGAGCGGAGCGGGCGGCCAGTGGCTGACCCCGGCACGAACGAACGGAGAGAGGATTTGCGGGAGAGGCGGAGAGCGGTGGGGAAAGGGCTTCAAAAGCCGGCGGCGAAGGCGGGTGCTCGGCGGAGATAGGGCGACGGCCGCGTGCGGAAGAGGGGGAGTAGGTCACGACGGACGGAGGAGGCGGACGCGCTCGTCGGCACGGTCGACGTGGCTGCGGTTGAAAGGCGAGGCCAGGCGGAGCTATGGCGAACAGCGTCGGCACAGCGTGGCGGGGACGATGACCTAGCCACCGGCTGTGTGCGGTGGCTCGCATGGGTGGCCGGAGTTCGAAGGCGGACGGGCTTGCGCCGGCGGCGGCGACTTTGGGTAAGGGTTTTCTCCTTTACTGTTCTCTCGTGGTAATTTTGGCAGTGTGCGGGTGGTCGGTCCGGCCATTGGCCGTGGTGGTAGAGGTCGGGAGCCGTGGGTCGACCGGAATGGTGTCGGGTAGTTGAAGATGGTGACGAGGGTGGTCGTCATGCTGGGAAGATGGCCAGGAGATTGGTTTGGTGGTGGTGGCAGTAACTCGGCTGGCAGGGCTCGGCCAGTTTTGGCCAGAGGCAGTCATGGGGTTGGGGCCGTGGATAGCCAGGGTGGTTGAGAATAGGGTTAGGTTTAGGGATTTGTTTGTGTCGGGGTGTGTCCGACACGGAGTGGTTGAAATTGTATTTGGAAAAAAAAAACATGGAATAAGAATTTGGACGGGAAACACGGACACGATGCACGCACGTTTTGGATGGAAAAATATTTGTGGAGGAATTTAGAATTTATGGAGGAGTACCTGCCTATTTATAGGATGTGGAAATTCCCAGTTGGATAAGGATTGAGATTTTTAAAACCGAAATAGATAATTTGCTATTAAATTTAAATTAATATAAAACTAATATAGCCAAATGCAATTCGATCTGAATCCATATCTAGATAATTCATATCTATAAGTTTAAACTAAATTAAAATTTATATCAAATTTAATTTAATTTACTACAAATGATCAAAACATTAAATCCATAAATTTCAAATTATCTTTATAATAAATAACAATAATAATTAATTTCAAAATTACTATAATTATTAAATATTAACAGGAAGAAATTTCAAAATAGCTTTTACTTAAATTAAGGTAAAATAATTTCAAAAATTTACTATATATAAATGAACAAAATTTCATTAAATGGCATATAAATAAAATTTTACATAAAACAACTTTTCTAAATTATTACTTATAAAAATAATCTTTTAAAAATAACTCCGGTATGATATTTTTCGTGCTCAAACACGATGAAATATTTACCTTATATAAAAATACTTTATATAAGAAAATCTATACTATAAAACCTTGTATATAAAAAATATGCTACCTTGCATATACGTACTCGCACTCAAATAGCATTCACATAAATATTTATTTTCAAAATTTCTAACCGTATTTGTATAATAAATGAAATAATTTATATGAGAAAATAAAACCTATGTTTTTTGCAAGGAATTGCTATGACACTAAACATAAGTATTTTGAACCAAAATATTTATTCGCTATTTAAGAGTTTATAATAAAACGAATTTAGAAGAAATTAAAATATTTTGTATCTACGTATTCGTACTTGTCGCATAATACCAAAATCAATACTGAAAAATAAAATTTCAAAATCGTAGTGAAAATTTAGGGATTTTACATCCTGTCCAACTTACAAGAATTTCATCCTCGAAATTAAAAATAAGTAGGGGGGTAAAAAGACACAAGGTGTATCGGTGGGGAACAATCAATTATAAGGTTCAACATAGTCATGTCGTAAGAAGTTGCGATCTAGGTCATAGAAAAATAATGCGGGTATGGTCGTATGTAGTGAATGAGGGTCATGGTAGAAAATGTAGGGTCGAGAAGGAGGACGAGGAGTTTAGTTTGAAGACATAGCAATATTTGAGTGGTGATGGTCATAATTGATAGGAAAGCTAGAGGAAGTTCTAGTACAATGCCTTCGTCCTTCTAAAATTGGTGAAGGCGAAGCAATAAGGAGTTCAAAGACGATGATATCGAATACGAATACGTGGTTCAAAGACGACCGAAAATTTTAAAGGAATTGTCAAGGCAGTCGTGGATGGAATTCTAAGGGGAAAGTTCAATTACATCCCATCCACGTAGATTGATATATGAAAAAGGCGAACCAAAGTGCACTCGGTTGATCAGACCATCATGCACCGGTTCTGATTAGACAATATGTTAGTGGGTGCGCACCCAATAAAACATGTCATGATCAAGCTCGATAAGGTAATAAGCTTGCAAAACTTAAGCTGAACTAGCAGCATAGGATAGTCAAAAATAGTAAAAACATAGGCACGATTAATATTGAAAGAAGTGGAACTCGTTCAAACTTCTTAAGTACCTAGTAATGTCTTATGTTGGTGCCTATGCAGTCGTCCTACTGTCTACTTGCTTGGTTAAGGTCAAAAAGAAGGTTAGGTCGTAAGTCATTCTACCCAACTTACAAGAATTAAACTAGTAGGGTGACGGAACAATGGGTCGTGTCCACCTATTATGGGTTACCTTATTAATCTCTATCAAGCACAAAAGAAGGGCACGAATCACGGTAGAAGGGATCAAGCAAGATACAATTCGAGGAGTCAAGCGAGAAGGCGGTTAAGTATGTGGATGAGATCCTAGACTCTAATCCTATATATAGGCTTGTTTGGTATGGTAAAGTAACCAAACAATTTATCTTGACCTGCATGGGCCACCACAAAAATATGTAACGCCCCAGTCCCAAAATACGTAGGACCAAGTACGTTGATATGCCAGCTGTATTCATACGAAGCACGTAGGTCTCGTATGAATACATAAGCTGTAAAATACAGTAATCCAAGACAAACTAAATCTCATCCACAATAAAAAGAATAATAATATAAAAATCAACTCGAATATTTATGATACAATCGTTAGGCGGAGACAAAGTCCACTACCAACTATCACAATCAAAGAAATGTACAAGAAATCGATCGATAAAATGACAAGACGAACCAAGCGCAATCGTCTTCTAAGGAATGGAGAAGACCACGGCCTTGCCTAGGATACCTGCGGAAGACATGAACACACACCTGGGAAAAACCAGGTCCTCAGACGAACGTAGCAAGATACAGAAAGAACAAGCTAATATGAACTGTCAGAATAATAAAATAGTATATAAAAGACTATCCTAGACACAAATATGCAAAGGAGATTCTAACCGCCTAATGTGCAATTTAGAGGACAACTTTCATGCGCATGGGTGGGATTTTAGGCTATGTGTACGTAACTGGCATCCAGTCATCTGTATCCGTCCGTAACGTCTAAAACGTCAGAGGGCATCTGCAAATAAATCGCCACAGTTCCATCCGGAGACTGTGGTTTACCTGTTTAGATTCCCATACGCAATAGCGACTGTCCTCCCCCAATATTTCCCACACTGTTCAAGTCATGTCCATGGCTCGTCCAGTTTTGTAACTGCTTGAGTCTCTAAAACCCTAGTCATAGCAGTTACGATCATCTATCCGTCACACGACTTTAGAAATAGCTAGTCAATAAGTCGTGCCCCTAGCAAACTGTCTCAAACCGTGTAGTGTGAGTGTCACAGCCAAAGGAGATATAAGAATATCCCCCAACAAGAAGGTAGTCCGCTAACACTAAGTCAACATGCATAAAATAAAGTAATGACTAGTAAAGTCGCTTGCACCCAAGTATGGCTTGGACGCGAAGTTTATAACAAAGGAAACTAATCAATATAAAACAAAATAAATAATGCAGAAAATAAATAATTTGACAGTAAATTAGCAAGGTATACTTGCCTGTTGCGACGCCTGGTGAGCTGCCTGGTGTGGTACAATACAGGTGGCACAAAGTTCGACTTCGGTGTTACAACTATACATAGGAGCCTCTGATGATGGCACGGATAGTTCCATTGGGTCCAGAATGATCAAGTTAGCTAGGGTCGATAAGGAGAGGTACGGTATTGGCAATGAATAGGAATAATGGGCTAATTCATAAGATGGAGAAAAATCGAAGGAAGTATATATAATTTTAGAAAAATATTTTATACTCTTTGAAATATAAATTATTAGTCAAAATATGTTTTTAGATGAATTAAAATTGAAAAACTATTTATTAGTCAAAATATGCTTTCAAACATGTACCCGAAAAGTTTGATAGTCGTTTTAAGGTAAAACTGTAAGTCTTGTCAAAATAGTATTTTAGGCTAAACCTATATCTTATACATCAAAAAAAATATTTTAAGCGAAACAAAATATTATTGGAAAAAAATTATTTAAGGTTAACAACCGTATTTTGTAAAAATAAATTTTAATAATAAACTATACTTTTATTGACTATTTGAAAATCGAAAAATATTTATAGCTATTTAAAACTATACCTTTTCTAATAAAAAGATAATTTATGTCGAAAAACTCGTTCACCATATCCTAGGAAACTAGATTTTTTTTGTAACATATGGATATTTGTAACCCCATATGAAAAAATACATTTACAAGTTTATGCCCAAAATACTAATACTAATAATAATAATAATGATGATAATAATAACAACAATCAATAATAATAATAATAATAATAATAATAACTGATACAAAAAAAAGAAACAATTAATGAACAAAAAAAAATACCAAACAACAACAACAAATAATAATAATAATAATAACAGTAAAATACTATTAACTAATAATAATAATAACATAATAATAATAGTAATAATAAGGAATGTATAACCTATCACTAAAAACAAAACCAACCAAACATTCAGATGAAAGGAAAAGAGGAGAGAGAGGGAAGACGAGAGGAAGAGGGAGCGGGGGTTTTGCTCAGTGTCGATCGCCGGCGCCGGAAGAGGCGGGCGCGACGTGGCGCGGTGCCCTGGGTCGTGGGCACAGCTGCGAGGGTGGGCGCTGGGGAGTAGATCGAGAGGGGGCGAACGGGAGTCGGAGGCGGAGAAGGGCGGCGAAAGGGCGGTAGTGGTGAGAAGAAGGGGAAGGAGGAGAGCGGAGCGACGATCGGAGCGGAGCGGGCGGCCAGTGGCTGACGCCGGCACGGGCGAACGAAGAGAGGAGTTGCGGGAGAGGCGGAGAGCGGTGGGGAAAGGGCTTCACAAGCCGGCGGCGAAGGCGGGTGCTCGACGGAGATGGGGCGACGGCCGCGTGCGGAGGAGGGGGAGTAGGTCACGGCGGGCGGAGGAGGCGGACGCGCGCGTCGGCGCGGTCGACGCGGCCGCGTTTGGAAGGCGAGGCCAGGCGGAGCTATGGCGAACGGCATCGGCGCAGCGTAGCGGGGACGATGACCTAGCTACCGGCTGCGTGCGGTGGCTCGCGTGGGTGGCCGGAGTTCGATGGCGGACGGGCTTGCGCCGGCGGCGGCGACTTTGGGTAAGGGTTTTCCCCTTTACTGTTCTCTTGTGGTAATTTTGACAGTGTGCGGGTGGTCGGTCCGGCCATTGGCCGTGGTGGCAGTGGTCGGGAGCCGTGGGTCGACCGGGATGGTGTCGGGTAGTTGAAGATGGTGACGAGGGTGGTCGTCATGCTGGGAAGATGGCCAGGAGATTGGTTTGGTGGTGGTGGCAGTAACTCGGCTGGCGGGGCTCGGCCAGTTTTGGCCAGAGGCAGTCAGGGGGTTGGGGCCGTGGATAGCCAGGGTGGTTGAGAATAGGGTTAGGTTTAGGGATTTGTTTGTGTCGGGGTGTGTCCGACACGGAGAGGTTGAAATTGTATTTGTAAAAAAAATATGGAATAAGAATTTGGACGGGAAACACGGACACGATGCACGCACGTTTTGGATGGAGAAATATTTGTGGAGGAATTTAGAATTTATGGAGGAGTACCTGCCTATTTATAGGATGTGAGAATTCCCAGTTGGATAAGGATTGAGATTTTTTAAAACCCAAATAGATAATTTGCTATTAAATTTAAATTAATATAAAACTAATATAGCCAAATGCAATTCGATCTGAATCCATATCTAGATAATTCATATCTATAAGTTTAAACTAAATTAAAATTTATATCAAATTTAATTTAATTTACTACAAATGATCAAAACATTAAATCCATAAATTTCAAATTATCTTTATAATAAATAACAATAATAATTAATTTTGAAATTACTATAATTATTAAATATTAACAGGAAGAAATTTCAAAATAGCTTTTTATTTAAATTAAGGTAAAATAATTTCAAAAATTTGCTATATATAAATGAACAAAATTTCATTAAATGGCATATAAATAAAATTTTACATAAAACAACTTTTCTGAATTATTACTTATAAAAATAATCTTTTAAAAATAACTCTGGTATGATATTTTTCGTGCTCAAACACGATGAAATATTTACCTTATATAAAAATACTTTATATAAGAAAATCTATACTATAAAACCTTGTATATAAAAAATATGCTACCTTGCATATACGTACTCGCACTCAAATAGCATTCACATAAATATTTATTTTCAAAATTTCTAACCGTATTTGTATAATAAATGAAATAATTTATATGAGAAAATAAAACCTATGTTTTTTGCAAGGAATTGCTATGACACTAAACATAAGTATTTTGAACCAAAATATTTATTCGCTATTTAAGAGTTTATAATAAAAACGAATTTAGAAGAAATTAAAATATTTCGTATCTACGTATTCGTACTTGTCGAATAATACCAAAATCAATACTGAAAAATAAAATTTCAAAATCGTAGTAAAAATTTAGGGATTTTACAAAGGGAATACTACCCCTAGCTTGAAGTTCTGAGGGAACACCACCCCCAGCTTGAGAGTTCTTGCCATCTATAAGGGATTTCATCCTTGACCGAGTACCCATATAGACTCCTTCAGATGTAACAGCTCACTGGGCTGTTTGCTGGCAGACTTCTTCTTCTTCTGTTCATAGGACTGGAAGAAAAGGTTGGATTAGTGATCCACCTTCTTTGATTGGGGCTTCCATAGGGAGGACCCCACGAAGCCATGTTAGATAAAACACATAGTGGCGACATTACAGTCGTCGAAACACGGACTGCCTTGGAGGAACTTTCGTTGTTTTGGAGCAACAACAGTTGATGACAATACTAGTGCACGGGTATTCCGATAGAGGCACCTCATGAGTAGTAATGATCTCCCTCGTTTTACGCTTGTGAGTTATCATGTCGCATAAATCGGCAGAAGGGAGCTTCGCCTTAGAACCCATCTCACATGCATTGCCAAGCTTTGCATATGGGTTTGTAAGGAAAGTTGGCACATCCGGACTTAGTTCGTGTGAAGGGGCAACCCCCATATCTAAGTTCTGTGATGGCCTTGAAGACAGCCCCGTGCTATACGCGTTGGGGTCTGCCTTTTTGTTGTGGGCGGATAGGCCCTGGGGCATGCCTTTGGACGCATGCTTTCCAAGAAATCTGGCAGCACGCTTGGCCTTCCTAGCTGTGGCGCATAGAAGGGGTCAGCAGATCTTGGGCGCATGGGTGCAGAAAGTCTATGGAAGATAGAAGCCTTCTTATTAGAATCATGCGCCCACATACTCCTTTGGGCACATGGCACTGGTCGTGTACTTTGAGAAACATCGACGTTTTTCCCCAGTTTTGCCTTCTTCGTTTGTAGGCTTCGCTGAGTTTGCCCAAAGTGTTGAGCACTTCGATTCTTGGCATCATAGTATTTTCCTTTGCCGAGTCTCGAGTGTTGAACACTCTGTTGTTGGTTGTTCAGGAGAGGAGTCGCCGGGCTAGTAAAGCCCTGAACAGTATGCTCCTTTTTTGTATCAGGAGCCTCTGTGGCAGAGCTATGAGCCCACAGGGGAGCTCCATGTGCCCACGTGGAAGGCCTATGTGCCCACGTGACAGAGTTTTTTAGTTGCACATCTTCTACAGCAATGGTAGGATATGCGACACGAGCCTTTGGAAGCCAAGTCTTGCGAGACTTGTTCGGCTTTACCGATTTTGAGGGAGTAGAGCCATCCCTCGAGAGCATTTCTTCGAACACTTGCTGATCGAACTTTACGATCAGCATCTTCTGAGTGCTCTCCACCTTAGCTGTATCGGATTGCATCACCACCTTCTCGTCAGAGGAAAAGGTAGTCCCCAGCAGAGTCGCCATTTTTGTAGACACTTACAAAAAAGAGAAAAATCACCGTCTTTTTTTATTAGCGCAAGGTACTACAAATCGAGTACACCTGAGAGATACTGTACTGAGAATTCTCGAGTACAAAAAGAATTCTGGAAAATGGGACGATGGAGATCGAGCGACAATTGTTCTTTTACTCCGTTGACACTCCGATTTACAAAAGTGGGAGAAAACCTAAAAAAATTGCTAACTCTCGGCTCATTGGCTAGAAGGGCAGCAATCTGGCTCTGAAATGCTCTCTGTTCTGTCCATTTGAAGAGACATGTCCTCTATTTATAGTTATTTTATACTGAAACAACCGTTATGCGCACAGAGGTAGAAAATATACTGATTTTACTGTGGGCGCATAGTGTCCCTTTTGGCGTATAGGACGTAGGCGCATAAAGACTGTATGATCGTGGGTAGATCGTGGCTGCATGCTTCGATGCATGACTGCTCGTAGAGACTGACGTGACCGCATGCCTCGGCCCATGATTGATCATGGATGTTGACCGGGTCGTAGGGTTATTTCTGTCTTGGGCGCATAGTGCTGGGAGCAGACTATGCGCCCACACTTGGACGTATGATTAGTATATGAAGTAGTTTTTTGTGGGTGCATAGCCCCCCCTTTATCATGTGGGTGCATAGCCACTTTTATCATGTGGGCGCATTTATCATGTGGGTGTATAGCCCCTTATCACGTGGGCACATAGTCCTTCATTTTCATACTTCTATAGTCGTAAGCCGTACCAGCTAAGCATTCCACAAATACTCTAGTGAGTAGAGCATCTTTCGGCTGAAGTTGATCAGTCATTACCTCAAAGTGATTGAGGTACTGGTTTGGAGATGTACTGCCTTCAAACAGCATAATGGTGGGAGGCTTGTATTTGGGTGGAAACGAAACTTCTTTCCACTCTATGGGATAAGGTTGTTTGATCCTAATCTTTTGTAGGCCATCCTTCTATTTGAAGGCTTCAAACTGAGTACGCAAAAGCTTTACAGACTCATTAGTGTCTCTTGATGTTTGTGGAGCAGTAGATTGATTTGGTGTGTTAGGAGGAGGGACTGCATGATAAGCACCACCCCCAGCACCAGAAAGACTTGGAGTTGGCTTCGTAGCATTGTGAGGTGATTGTACCCCCTGACCGATATTGATAGAAGCATATGCCACTACTTGTTCTTAGGTTGGAATAAGATTCACAACCGGTGGAACGGTATGTTGTGACATTATTACGGCATGCATGCTCGCTATTAATTCAGCTATATTTTTCAAGCTGGCTTCCAAAGAGGCGATTCTTTTCTCCTGATTGTCGGAGCTAGATGCATCTTGTTCTTCATTAATAACATAGGCAGTCACTTCTCTGGCCATTGAAGAAGAGCTGGTGGAAAAGATGATCCGTTCAAAGCTTTCACTGTCGGCATCAAAGTCATACAAGGAACTATATCCATGATAAGGGATAGGAAGATCCCTTTGACTGAAGGAATCTTGGTCAGAGTCAGAATGATTCCTTTGATCGATTGTTTCTCGGTTGGAAGGAAGATTTGTTTGACTGATTATTTCTCGACTTCTTGATCAAGTATATTTATAGACTCCTTCGTTGGAGTCACAGATCCGATCTAAGTATTGTTGACTGGGGTTGCATGATGCATTGCATCTCAGACATTTTCTACCTCTAGTACTGCGAGATGTCATGTTAACCGAAGCAAATAGCAACTCGCCTTCAACAATTAGAGTCACTTTAGGAGGGTGACATTGTATGTCAGAAAAATGATTATAATTCATACGATCGAAGACAGTTTTCCTAGCTGATTTACAGCATCATTGTGGTTGAGCTTCATGGAAAGCAGACTTGAGTTCCTTGCATGTGGTTGTTGTAGAAGATAAATCTCCATCTACTGTTATGATCAGTTTAGGAGATTGAGGATAGTTCAAACGGTCAAAAACAGACCATTTTGCTGCCTGACAGCAATACTTAATCACTATTTCATGATTACGATGATGCTCTGTAGGTGGAGTTATAGCAGATACATGAGACGAACCTACGATCTTCCGCTTTTGTACAAGAATCTCGCGGAGATCGATTACCTTAATAGGGTAAGGAGAAGAAGAGGGTACATATTCATGGATTACATTAGATATATGGTTCCTGTCCTTGAGATGTCCGGTCCCTTGGGTGTACAAGAAAGTGCTGAGCTAATTGGCATAGGTGTGGGAGTCCTTGACTTTAGAAGTCTTCACTTTGTGCAGATCAGTGGCTGGCGCAGACTGCACTTGGCGCACCCTGTGGCTTGATGAAGTTGGCTCTGATTTGCACCTGTTGAGATAGGCACGCATGTCAGAAAGGTGAGCCTCCTATTTGTTTATTTGGGATACCATCAATTTTCTTTATTTTGATCTCGATATACGTAAAGTTGGCAGATCCTGATTTGGGTTTGGTTGGTGCTTAGGAGTAGGCAAGATGCCTTGTTACACTGTGCACCCAATTCCAGCGCGCTTAGTATGGTGCCAATGGACAAAATTTACTTTCTTCGCAAAGACCTGGTTGTTTCTATCAAGACAAGTAGAACTCCTTCTCAAATGAGTTTGCATAGTGATTGGCGCAAGGGCATAATCAGCAATATTTTCCACCAAGTCAAGGACTAGGGAAGGATTAGGACAGGCCAAAGGGCGCTTAACTTTGTTCTGTGTAGGAGCAGAAATAGATGTGTTCTTCTCCAAGTTCAGAACTGGGGGAGAAGATGGAGTAGCCAAAAGGCATTTCCCTTTATTTTGTGCCAGGATAGCAGTAGGCGCAGTCTCTACAGCAGCATAAGGGCACTTCCTTTGGTTCTGTAAAAGAGTAGAAATGGACATGTCCTCTCCCAAGTTCAGAACTGGAGAGGAAGAGGGAGTAGCCAAAGGGCATTTTCCCTTGTTCTGCACCAAGGCAGCATTTGGCGCAGTCTGCGCAGAAGCTGGGATTGGTGTTTTGACGGACTTCGGAGTCCAAATGGCGCGCACCTTGTTCTTGGCAGCAATAGTAGCCCGCCTTGCGCCCCCAGCACTGATTATAGCTTCGTAGGCCGTTTGGTCAACTTGGACGACCAAGGTCTTCTGCGTCTTGCCGATCGACGCGGTATCACATTGAGTTGTCACCTTCTCATCGGATGAGAAAGTTGTCCCCAGCAGAGTCGCCATTTTGTTTGCAAAAATAAAAGTTTGATTTACAAACTAAGAAAAAAAGTACAATTAGTACAATTTGATTTCTGGAGAAGTACAACTGTAGGAATCTGATCAGAAGACGATCACTTTATCCCTTGGATGATATGGTATTGAAGACAAAAGCATCTGGAGAATGCAACAGCACTTTAGCAGGAGATTATGATCATTAGTGATACTTTGAAAGTGATTTAAAACTCTATTTATAGAGTTCTAAAATAACTGTTAAGTAGTTATTCTGAATTGTGCGCACTGCATTTTGTGCGCCATCCTTCCAGTTGTGCGAACGGTTACATGAACTGCTAGGGACGTGTGGCATTCTGTGAGAGAGATGCGCGTGGTCGTGGCCAGTATAGTGGACACATTCTTCGAGATTAGTGGCATGTGTGCCACGTCACTAGACTTCTAGATAAAAATTGATTAGGTTGCGCCAGCTTGATAGGTGGCGCCAGGCACAATTTGATAACTGGCGCCTCCTAGTTAGGCTCTTAGTTTCTATCGTCATTGATTACCTCACACCATTTGATAGCTAGCGCGAGCTACTATCAACATTAAAAAAAACTGATACAGTCTTCTCGAGCGTCGTGCTTCCCGGGATTCGAAGAGATTTGCTTGGTCTAACGAGCTGTCAGTCATCTTTGTGACTATTACAGCTTCTCGAGGAAGCCTGCCATATAGAGGTGGCGCACCCTAGAAGTTGGTGCCATCTGAGTCTTGCATAATCTATTGACCAGCACCTTCTTGATGTTGGCCCCATTTTGTGACTGGAGCCAAATGATTTTTTAGCTTCTACATCTGTCTATTCAAGTCATCCAGAGGGTTTGAGGAAAATTGACACAGTTCTATAACCTCCTCTTAGCATTTTTTAGCCGCTGTGACTGATACACTAGCTTGAGCCAATTCAGCTTCCAGCTCTTGGACGCGAGCCTGACCTTCAGACACCTCTTAGTCTTTATCTGCTTCCTCAGCCTTATAAATTTTAATAGAAGAGACGGCCTCAGCTATAACGGACTCTATTTCACCAGATTGTACAGCAAATGCTACTATAGTGTCTTCAAGCACGGATCGCCACTCTTTATTTTCTCGAGCTATGGCTTTGCATTCGGCATCCACCTGTCTGTTGATATTTCCCTTGACCATGTCCTGATAAGACTGGATAGGCTCATTTAACTCCAATAGGATTTGCTCTAAGGCATCATCTCTCTCGTTGTCTCCAAAATTGTGCATGGATTAAATTGGATAAAGAGAAGACCTCCTCATAAAATCGTAAGTATAGTTCTTCTCTATGGCTAATTGAACCGAAGATCGCAGTGTGCTACAGAAGGTATCCGTATAAGTACGGATAATGTTGCCTATTACCGCCGTCATGCCAGGTGTCGCTGCTGCATCTGAAACCTCTCATTCTATAGACCGAAGGAATATTGGCAGGTAGCATCAGCACTTAGAGATGTCAGTACAGGTGTCCCTGATGAACTCTCCTCCTGGCATGTGATGCGAGGTTTCCAGCATCCAAGGGAGCCATAGTCGAACTAATGCTGAAAGCAGCAGAAGCTACTGGGACCTCAGCTAGTGTCCCTACATGACCTTCTGCAATGCAAATCAAAATCATTATATCATATATCATTCGATAAAACACAATGGTAAATAAAATCAGAAATTTACCTGGGCATGTTGGAATATAAGGGGTGTCGACAGGTTTTGTATCCTTTTCTGTGTAAAGCCTTTCCAGTACAGACGCAGATATTGCTGCCCCAGCTTGACTGCTCCACACTTCCGAGCCTCCGGACATTAAATGGCTTCTTCCGACTTCTGAATCAGTAAGGCTGCCCCAAGCCCCTGATTCAGCCTGATCACTTTTGGTCCCCGACGGAGCGAGGGTCTTTTCAACTTCAGATGTATCTTGTTCTTCCTGGGATTCTAATTCTGTCCGCTTCTCTTCAAAAACTTGCTCAACAGGGTTCTGAGTCCCCCAAATATCAGTATCAAGGTTTTTATCACCCTTAGGGCCTTTTAGACTTTTGTTGCCTCCACCAGGACTCTTGTCGCCCTCATCTCCAATTGGGTGCTGATTACCCTCAATCACAATTTAGCCATCTTTGGCTAAAAAATCTTGACCCTTTTGGGTCGCTAACTGATCCTAGCTCGATTTGGCCTTCTCAAAATCTTGGACAGTATCAGTAATGTCCTCATAAATCTACTCATCTTCTAGTCCGAGTCCAGCAGTGCCTCTATAATGTCTTCATCTTGAGAGGGTAGCTCGCTCGGAATAGTGGCTTCAGTAGTTTGGGTCATAGAAGGAGCTGGAATCTTCGAAGCAACCTATTTTGGGTCTCGACTCCAAACTTTTCCAAATGGAGTTGGCCCTTCCTCAGACACAATAGCCCTCAAAATGTCATCAGAAGCCGATGGAGACATCAGACTAGACGAAATGAGTGTTGTGAATGCTTTAGCAGATAGGGGGACATCAGTCTCAGCAGTCATCGACTTTAAAATAGTAGCCGCAAAGATATCAACAGGAGCGACTGGAATGGACGTGCTTGCCTATGGAAGTTCTGGAGATGAAGAAATCTTAATACAAATGGCCAAGGGGTTAACATCTAATAACTCTTATTGCACTGAAAGATTAAGGGTATCACCTCTTGAAGAGGGTACACCTCCAGGTGATGGCGGAGATCCGTCTAGTGATGGCAGCGATGGTTCTTGATGACCAGGAGACTGCCTTGGTGAAGATGGGGTAGGAGAAATCACAGTCTTCTCCTTCACAACTCTGGATGCCACTAATTTTCTTCTTACTTTGCATTTGAGCAGTGGCTGAGGTGATACTTCAGCTTCAGAAGGGTCATCTTGTGATTCCTTAGGAGCAACCCGCTCTCTACTCATTTCTTCAATCACTTCCCTATTCTCCTTCTGGACAGGAGATGGGGTTGCTCCTTTAAAATATGAGATTTTTACAGGATAAGGCTCAGTTTCCAGAGTGATACCTTCAAGACGTCGTGTCTGAGCCCTTGTCCTCGCTGTGGGCTTCTCAGCAACAACTTCTTCTTTCTTCTTCTTCCCTTTCCCTTTAGCAGGAGAAGGAAATTCGTCGTGAGCTGACTGAGAAGATGAAGTCCCATTCTTTTGCTTTTTACTATCTCCCTTCACGGGCGATTTTTCCTTCCGCTTCTTGAGAGGGACGCGCAATGCACTTTGTGCCTCCTCATGGAAACCGACAGGTACAGCCTCTAAAGGAGCATCAGTAAAAACCTTTTCATCGACTTCTTCCAAATCCAAGGAAGACGGAAGTCCTTCTTGTGCTTTTCTTATGCCAACAAAACTATCTGTCATAGAATAACCTTCGAAGAAGGTATTGGCTGAAGTATAAAAATTTGCATATGTGTTTAACATATGCGGGCCCGCCTCAAAGGTAGTGGAGGGCATGGTAAACACAGCATTAGTGCCTCTCGTACTATAATATCTCTACCCTCGAGCCCCATCAATCAAAAGTCCGGAGGCTTGAAGGCTGGTAGTCGCATTCGTGACATACATCTGGTCATAGCCGAGCTGACGAGCAAACAGGCTGGGCAGATATGGTTTAAGATAGCACACATTCTCGAACCGATACACCAGATGTAAAGGTCTGATCATCATCAACCTAGAAAAGGCTGCTGGAGGTGGACGAGAACCAATATGCTCTAGATCCGGAAAAGAAGTCGAGCAGGTCTCATACCCAAGTGGTGGAGAAATATAGGAGAATTTCCAGTTGGAGCCTCGATTCAGTTCCTTTCTATAATCGAATAGCATGTTTGCCTTCCATGTAGGCTCGACATATCTGCAGATAAAATTCCCTGATAAAGCTCCACCGGTACCAAGAGCATGGTCCATCAGAGAAGGATGGTGTAGTATTAACCAACTGAACAGATATGTGAATGGCATCTCGGTAAGGGGAAATCGCTTCGAGAATCAGGTTTCTCTATCATAGTGGTCGTGAACTCATGATGCCCCCCACTTAGTCGACTAGTCATGGCAGAAAGGATATCCATCCTATACCTAAAAACCAGATGCACGGCGACAAACAATACGCCACGGTGAATGCGATCAACTGCGCTGGCCCCGGGAACCACGAACCGTCTCAGCCAGATAGAGAGAAAGCCTTCCAAGGTAGCCTCCTGGGATATGGTTATACCACCCTGTCTTACGAAACTTTCAATAGAGGTACCAGTGGTGTAACCATGTCAGTCTTCTTCTAATATGTTGTCAACACATCTGGATTTCTTTAGCAATTTTCTGATTGTATAATCATCAAGCGGCTCGAAGAAGCGTGGGTCACAACCCAAGTACTCTTGTACCTTGTTCTTGGTGTCATGACCCAAGAAGAGGTATACCAATCACTTGGATGTATAACACGTCCTAGGCGTCTTACCCTTGAAAAGATGAGTACATACCATAAAATGACACAGCAACTCATCGAAGACCCCAATCATCTTGGAGTTATCCTTGGCCAATGCCTCCAGTTTATCATCAGTCGGCACATATTATTCATAAGGGTTGTCACCCATTAGCAGATGCGATAAAAACTGCATCTCATGAAGGGCAAAGCCTATATCCCCGTGAAGAGTAGCGAAGATCAGTCCTGTTATTGAATCTCTCTACCAAGGCAAGGGACATATTAGTGTTGGTATAGATACCACAAGAAGTTGTCAAAACAGCTTCATAGAGATCAAGTTCTTGTAACTTGTTGGTGAAGTTGTCTAGGGCCCATATAGAGAGTCGGTTCCAGCGCTTAATGTTAGGGTGCATTAGACCCGTAAGCCTCAAATTTAGAGAAGGATATTCTCCTTCTGCTACAGCATAAGTATTCACAAAAAAAGGCATCAGAACCGGTATCATCAAAGATGAATCTTCGGCCGGCACGCAACTCAGCTTCAAACCCCTCAAGTTTGTGCTATGCTTTTCGGAAGAACTATAGAATATGTCCTTCCTCTTCCCCCCAAATTTGTGGCATATCCGTCCGACCTTGGCTTATTGAAACGGAGTTATATCCCATGACATCTTCAGAGGGTAGCTGGCATGAGCATATCGAGACAGAGACAGACTCCTTGACATATCTGGGAGATATACCAACCTATATCCTCTCTTGAAGATCCGAGCATCCTATTTTGACTTAGGTTGAGAGTTAGCTTCAATTGTCTCTCCAAATAAGAAAGCTGGTTTCTTGTGGGAGCCTGATCTACAGTCAGGAAAGGTTCACCATTTATTAGGTACAGCAGCGTTTTGTCATCCTGAGATTCTATGAGAGCCCTTTTATTAGCCGGTCCATCAGGGTCAAACTACGGGAATATGACGTATGATAAGTCCTCTTGATATTCCGATATACGAAAAGCAGAAGCTAATATTTCAACATGAGGATCTTCCCTGAGGTCAAATGCAAAAGAAAACAGAGTCAAAATCATGA
>JANAVB010036418.1:2959154-2963339 GCA_029216955.1 Iris pallida | reverse complement strand
ATTCTTATTCCAGTACTTTTTACAGTTACTCGCGCCGTGCCCGACATCCCCGGACACGACAACCACAGAACCCATCTCCGCCACCATCAAAATCCCTCTCAGCCCACCACCACCGTAGCCTCGTCCCTCCGACATCGCCCCTCCTGCTGCCCAGCCCCACGGCCACAAAAACCTTACATCCACGTCACCTCACTCGGCCGACCATCCCCGTCGTCGCCACCAGACCCAGCATCCTCCAACAAGTAAAAGAGAAGGGGAACAGAACCTCACCTCCGCGGGCCCAGCTTCCCCCTCCGTCGTCGAGTCAGCCGCTCCTCCCTCCGCAGACCATCGTTCGCCGACCTAATCAGCCGGCGCCGCTGACCTCGTCTCCCGAGAACCGTCACGTCACCAGGAGACCTCCACGCCAGAGGGCGCAGCGCCATCGCCGGCGCCCGAACCCATACTCCGCCCGTACCCGGCCTCCTTCCCCAGCCGACGGCCACCGCCTCTCCTCCCGCTACCCGCCGTGTGCCCCAACCCGGTGACCGCCACCTCCGTTCATGCCGACCGCCACACGAACACCCCTCGACCACCCCGGCGGGATCCGGCGAAACCTAGATCTAGATCGCGCCAACGCCGCTCACCCTCCTCTCCGTGCGTCAGAGCCGTGCGACGTCTCCACCGCGCCGGGCCTTTCAACTGGCCGCCCCTTCTGACCCGGCTCCGTCCTGGCCTCCGCGACCTCGGCCGAGCCCGGCCGAGCTCCGCGCTCATCCTCCCCCTTCGGATCTACACGTCGCTCCTCTTTCCGCGCCTCCGCCTCTGACTTCCCGCGCCTCTGTCTCCGACTTCGTGCCGCCTCCATCAAACCCCGGCACCGACGCGCCCATCCGCCGCCGGGGTAATTTCCCCAACCCCCGCTCTTTCCCCTCTCTCTCTCTCTCACCTTTTTTCTTCCTTTCTTTTATTTAAACAGCAGCTGTTGGGTATTAGATTATTATTATTATTGTTATTATATATTATTATTATTATTATTATTATTATTATTATTATTATTATTATTATTAACCTTTTTACAAAGATTAACATTAAGGGTTAATATTAATATTGTTAATTATTATTTTTGTATCGATAAATGTTACAAATAGCATTAGTATTATCGATATTTCTATTTATATTATTTATCCGAAGTTAATAAACATCTTTTATTTCATCATGATATTTACTAGTTATAATAATCTTTTTAAAATTTCTTGTAAAATCTTTATATACAGAGTATATATAAGTATTTAGTGGCTGGCCAATATTTTAAAATCATTTTAAAAACCCTAAATAAAAATTTCTAAATTATTATATTTATTTATAATATTTGGCCATAAAAAGTAGTTTCCTAATTTTCTACTATTTCAAAGAATTATCTAAATTATTTTTAAAAGCGGACAGTTTTACCTAAAATCATATTTTACAAAGTTAGTCTAAAAACGATCTATAATTTTTTCAAGTATTTTCCTAAAAATTATTTGGACTAATAAAAATATAGTCAAATATTATAATATTTTCTAAAATTAGTAAAGTATATCTAGAAATTCTCTTCGAATTATTCTCATTGCTCTGACTAAGTGTGTGTCCTATTTTCTCGTAACTTCGAACCCCTTATATATGGCCTTGGCAATTGGACAAACAAGACTTGTTGGATCATTGTACCACGCCAAGCAACACTACCAGGCAAGATACCTTGCCATCTTTGCTGCTTACATTTAGTTACATTTTATTTCAGTTTATATCTATATTTCTTGTTTATTATTTACTTTGCATGTGGATTAGAGTTAAGGACTACCCTCATTTAGTGTGTCTCATTGACTTGTCACGATTGTACACGAGTTGTGTTGAGAGTTGGAAGAGCATATAGAGGTCATTTGTGTGAGGCTGATCCCCCGTACGCATGCGTAGAAATAACTGTCAATAGATGCATGTTAGAAGACTTGACAGTTATCTATTATAAATAGTGTGGTGGAAATGACACGTATTGTGTGTCATGGTTACGACACACGCATAGTATCATTGGAGGGAGGGGACAGCTACTAGCGTAGGGGCTATATTTATTTTTACACATATTTGGGAGATAGTGTCTCGGATGAGCGCTACGTGTTACCCGACCGATAGTGTCTCGGATGAGCGCTACTTGTTGGCCACTCTTGATTACTTGCTTGCGTGATTCCATTACAGCCCCTGCGTAGAACGTTGTCCTCAAAGTGCATATCACATAGATGGTTAGGTACCCTATTGTGTTGTAGTTTATAGTGTATTACAGTTATATTGGCATGTTCTTCCTGTATCTTGTTACGTCCCTCTGAGGACCTGGTTATCTCTCCAGGTGTGCTCTCTTGTCTTTCGCAGGTGTTCTAACCGTAGCCATGATCATCTCTATTTCATCGAGGATGATTGTATTTGGATCGTCTTCGTTCGCTCGCCAAACTTATTTTATTTTCTATGTATTCTTCCCTTGCTTGTTGGTAGTAGAATATTTGTCTCCGCCCAACATATTGTATATGAATTTCCTAGTTGTTTATATGAAATCTTTTTTTCCTTTATTTTTTTGGATGAGATTAGTTGTTATGGTTATACTGTATTTTACAGCTATGTATACATACGATGTTTTCATATATGGAGTATACTTCGTATCTATGCAGCGGCATGTCTACGCTCCTAGTCCTACGTATTTTGGGACTGGAGCGTTACAATACCATAGCCTTGACAGCGTTTACGTATTCGAGTCGGGCTAGAGTCCGCTTGATGCGTAGCTGGCTTGCTCGCGAGCTCGCATCCGAAATTGCAGGTGCTGATCGTGACAGTTTTTTTGGTGTGGCCCATGCAGGTCAGAGCATATTGTATCGGTTACGTAACTGTACTGATACGAGCCTGCGTAACTGACTAGACCCTTAGAAATCTCATCCACTCTGCCTTGAAAAATTCTCCTAGAAATTTCTCTACGTCCTTGAAATTCATATTCGCTCTCGATTTTTTCTTTCTTGCCTTTCCATACCCTTGATTCTTGTCCCTTCCTATTTGGGGTGACGAATGATCATGCTGTTTAGAATCTATCAGAAATTCTTAATTATAGTACAATATTGCTTGATTATTGATATTGGTGTTTATAGATATGAGAGATTATAGATGCCATATGCCCTAGATATCTGTTGGTAGGATTGTTAGAACTAGTTAGAGTATTATAAGATTTTAGTGACCATGTTTGAGGAGTAGTGTGACCAAAGGTGGGTAGAAGTTCTCAAGTATTCGGAGTTATAAAATGACTAGAGAAGGTCATAAATATTTTGGAGAAATTAAATTGAGGAGATTAAGGTTAAGGCAGACTTCTTTTTAAATTTGTAGGAATAGTTATGAAAGAGAATTTCGAGGACGAAATTATTTTTAAGGTGGGTAGTTTGTAGCTCCCCTTACCGAATTTTGAAATATTTTATTTATTTTTATTCGACTTAAAGGGTGATTTTTAGAATTGTATAAATAATTATTTTAATTAATTATTACGGTAAATGACTTTAGCCATGGTTGAGCTTTGAAGTACAAGACGACTAGGAATCATAGCACGGATAGTGCAGTGGCGTACTTTGACTAGTGTTTAGCCATGGTAGGGGAATGCCGAGCCATAGGTGTGTCCTAACTAGGAAAACCAGGCCAAGTTATAGCATGACCATTATAAATAAGTTTAATTAATTATTAATAGAATTATTGACTTTGCAGGAACCCGGTTGAACCAAGTTAGTCCAAACTGGGCCGAACCAAATCCAAGCCCATGTAGGCATGTAGTGAGACCCAATACGGCCATGTAGACATATTCTAAGTAGATGCAATATCTTTAGGAATTGGCAATTAATTTCTAATAATTGTTATATATATACATTATAAGTATTATTATTATTTTAATAGTGTTTACAATATTTGTGTGATTTTCGGGAGCCAATAAAGAGTGTGCGTATTAGATTCACCAAACCTTACTACACTTGCTATTAGATTAGTTTTAGTTGTTATCGAGATTATTAGTATTATTAATAATATTGTTGTTGTATTAAAATAATTAGTTATTATTAAATTGTTATTTTTTTCATCGTCAAATAGGTATTATTTATATTATATTTTTTTTGTACAAACATATATTCAAAATTTATTTATGTATATACATATGTA